>JAQGAS010000126.1:0-96231 GCA_034686365.1 Pachymerium ferrugineum | reverse complement strand
CTTTCGAAATTGATTAAGGCTTTTCGTTTTGAAATTAAAGAGCAGTGTAAATATCGTTTTGTTTAAAATGAGTTAAATGAAGTAAGGTTAGATGCTGTCAAAATTTTATGAGCAGAAGCCCAAAAATGGTTCAGGTTTAGGTTATAGTAGAAGCTTAAATTAATTCAATAATTCTTACACATTTCATTTCATTTAAACTTATAATAACGGCTTTCTACAAAGTGTAGGGTAGTGTAGTGGTACCCTAGGAAATGCCCTAGTGAGGTGCATTGGGGGATATGTTTTGGGGGACCTGGTTTGGATTTATTGGAACGGTAGAACCGAATGGGTGATGGAATGAAACGAAATTTAGGTTAATTTTTGTTAGGTAAGGTTAAGCGTTCCCTTCACTAATTTAAACTAACCTACAAGTAGTTAAACTTAAATCAATTAGTCTAATTTTCATTTCGTTCTGCTTATTCCGTAATCCACTCGGTTCCTCCTTTTCGCTAAACCCAAATCAGGTGTCCCAGAACATACACCACAGTGCACCTTACTAGGATACTCCGTAGGGTATAATACCCTACACTTTGTAAAAGGCCCATCTTTTCCCGTCTAAATGAAAACCATTAGGTAAAATATTGGGAGTCAGAGCAAGTTTCAAGGATTAGAGAAATCAACTAGTCACCTAAGAAATAAACTAACGAAAGAGGTGCAAGATGAGCAAGATAACATTTGGACGATGGGTTTAATGATATTGCGCTACTCAACTTAGCGATAGTTGTAAGTTTTCAAAAGATTGAGTTTAAGTCCAGGAGCATGCGCAGAATCCTAAAAAGTCCTGAAATGGGCTCTATTCAACCGCCAAAGCTGCAATTACAATCTGCACATTACGCATGCGCACTTCAGTATGCGAGTATGCAATGAAAATGTCGATTCTCCGCAGTCAAAAAATATATGGTAACTCTCAAGGCTCCATTCTAGGCAGTATTTTGAATGGTGCCGGGAAATTAATTACATAAAGGGTAATTTTTACCCAAAATAAGTATCATAAAAATGCAATTCTACATTACAGTCTATTTTATTTTTTTAAAATGAGGAGTTAATTATAAAATTTATTTACGTCGTTAGTTGATGAATCCCTTTTGAGTCATTTTTCAAATCGGTTCTCATTTCATAGGCAAAGTGCGTAGTATGTTTAAGCAAAATGAAATCACTGTACTCGTTATGCAGGTACTTAAGGCTCCCAATCGGCTTTGACGGACGCGAAATGCGGGCCGGGAAATGCATCGAGGCTTTGCGGTGTCTCGCGGCCTTTTACGAGGAGTGGGAGCGCAAAGGGTTAATAGGATGCAAATTGAGTGCCGATGATCGCGGATGACGATGATTTAGTCCAAGAGGGCGGTCTACAGATACGCTTTTCAAGAGAGACTTTAAGATGGGCATTTGGGGCTCCCCCTGGTGTCCTGGTGCGCCCAGTTCGCTCCCTTGCGGTCATCTGTTGGTGGCGGCTGATCTCAGGATGTTGTGGCTAAGGCCAATTGCATGTTAATTAACGAGCATAATGTTACATGCGTTAATTATGAAACGAGGCGAGTTGAGTTTTCCTTCCGTCCGTTCGAAATGAATTAATTGCAACACGCTGGCTGGACTTGATTGACCACACCATCATTTCCCCTTCATTTTAAATAAAAGCGTTTTCACAATTATTTTTATTAATGTCGGTTTTTTGGTCTAGTGCCAAATATAGCATTAGGAAGTTATTTTTTTCTTTGATTGAAAAAAATACAGTCGGTTCAGGTGGAACTAATTTGAACGTTTTTAAAAATGATTTAAAGTCAGAAGGAGGATGTAAATTGGGGTAAAAAAGGGTTTTAAGGGGGAGAATTTTAAGATTTTATCGCCTAGTAGCGCGTGTTTCAAGCCAAGTGGAAGAAAAAAAAATTTTGCCGGAAAAATCGATTTCTTTTTAGTTAAGACTAATTTGGTTTTTGAAGCTTTTTAAAGCCACTACTAAAACCTTTTTTTTGTATATAAATTCAACATTTTCTGAAAAATAAAAACAACCTTCCATTTTATTACCATATATGGTGTTTATATCATTTTTTCAACACCCCCGACGATTTCCTCTTTTTATTTTAACCACAAAGAAAAAAAAACCCCAAATCGATTTTTATTTTTTTCTCTCTCAGTTTAGGAAATGACTTAGAGGCGTTCCTATTTTTTTCTTTTTCTATGGTCCCGATGTGTCTTCTGCTTGATTTTGTGCCCGTCGGTGCATGCAAGTCGAGTGGAAATGGCGGGAGATCGATATGAAGAACTCGCAAACACGCTTGTCATTAATTCTTAAAGCATACACAGACGCGTAGGGGGGGCTTAGCAAGCAGCGCCATATAGCAAGTTTTTCATTTCGTCTGAAAAGTCTTTTCACAAAAAAGAACGGTGACGACGAGCGCTTTTTTTATTCACTTCTTTAATTGCCTTGTCATTGTAGTTGGTCGAGTGTTTTTATTTGCTTTGTTCACACTGGAAATAAGACGCAACGTAAATTGATTGGACTCTCGCCCGTTTATCCCGACATGAGATCAGTAATGACTCTGTCTTCTTTTCAACTTGTTTCCTCTCTCTGTCTCTCTCTCTCTTTGAGTCGTAAAAACAGACGTTGTTTGGAAGTGACGTTCCTCTGTTGTAACCATCCCCGACTGCGTGGGCGACTGAGACGCATTATCACCTGATTGCGCCACTTGAGGCCACTCGCTTGGAAAATTTTCCTCTGCACGCATCACGTGACCATGATCATATCCTTAAGACGTGTAGAGATAATAAAAAGACAGGTAAATTGAGCTGTGCAAGGAAAAGCCTAACTTAAGGCGGAGTTTTCTGGAAAAGAGATTTGTTTTCCTTTTTTTTTTTTTTAAAAATTTTTTTTTGTTTGGTGTCATAGCGGCATCTTTTGTTAGAGTTTCTCTTTAACCTCCCCGATTTCCCCTTACTTCGCCTTTTCCCCACCAATCCTCTTCTCATCCTAATCCGGCGCCATCATCGCAGGTCACGTGGGTCACATCATCCGGCGAGGGTGAGGGCATGCCCCCGATGAGAAGCTCCTCCGCCCTGCTCCCTCTGCTTGATACCTCGTTGGTGGGTAATGGAGTATTGATTTTCATCCGAGGGTGGAACGAACCGAACGCCGGGGAGGAGGCTTATGGACTCGACCGAGCACACAATGGCGTCGAGCGTCAGTCGAGCGCTGCCTGTCGCTCATATTGCTTGTCGCACGAATATTTGTGGTTTGGCCAAATTAGCTTCATCTTTTTCTTCCTTTTCTCCCTCCCTTTTCGTGACACTTACTATTTATTTTTTCTTTTCACTTAATGATTAACTCTTGAATTTTTCATGATTTGTTTACATTTTGATCGTCGTTAAACTTTTTATTATTTATTAAAACTTTTTATGTTGACATATCACGTGATATGTTCGTTTTTGATTTTAAGGTTGTAATAAATTTTTAAGTAAACATTAAGTTTTTTTTTTTTTGAAAAAATTGTCGAGTATTTTAATTATTAAATAATAAAAAACGTGATTTCTTTTTTCTTTTCTTTACCTTTTAATATGCTTGTCATTAATGAAAGATGGAGGAAGTAATTTGTTATACTTTTTTTCTCGTTGAAGAAAGGAAAATTCATTTTTGAGGTAAATTAAACAGTTCCCAAGGCAAGTTTGCTTTTCCTAATGTTTTCCCAAAGAGATAGAAAATTAAACAAAATTTGTTTTTAAAGTTGATAGGAAATAAATGGAATTGATTGTGTAATGTGGGCTTCAATTCCTCTTGTTGTTCTTCCTGCAATTATGTTTCAAAGCAAACACTCATTCCATTTATTGAGTTTGTTCTGTTTGAACAGGAACTATATTCCACCCCTTCCAACCTCCTCTTCTCTCAATCTCCTTCCCTTCCCTCATATTTTTTTATCCTTGCCTTTCTCTAACGTTTGTTTGCTTAGAATATTTGTGATGATTTCAACTTCTGTCAAATTTCATTTACTCGTGTGGGAAGGTGAACGTTTCATCAGCTTTATTTCATTAGTCACTTTTATTTGACTCAACCATTTTTTTCTCCTTTCCTTATTCAATAAGGTAATTAGTAAGTGTTGGAGGATTACAAACAAGGGATTTGAATCGATCAATTTATCGATGCAAGAGGTTGTATTGTAGAAGAAAGTTTAAAGAGTGAAGAGTGTTAATTGGATGAGGTTACGAACTCTGATTTAAGGTCAGTTGTGAGGTCAGGTATGTTCGTGCTAACATGGATGTACCATTATATTCATGAGTTGAGCCAATTTTGAGTCCATGAGAAGACGAGCATCTGTTCGCCACACTTTTGTTGATGCTGGTGATGCAGTGAAATGGAGAAAAGGAGGGGAGATGAGTTCCATTTACAGGAGGGGACGAAGGGTTTCTTAATGGCTCGGTTGACCTTAAAAAAATTAGTTTTGAAGAAACTGAGAGAGGGAAAATTATTTTAGATTATATAGAAAATTTACAGTTTAATTAATCGAGTTAAATTTTGAAAAGCAATCGGTCGATGAAGCGAGAAGATTTTCTTCGGTCGTGTTCATAGTGAGCCGTGAGGCGGCGCACAGCGGTTGATAAATAAAAGAAAACGCAGCCGACTCCCTCCGTCTTTCGCGGCAGGAGCAGCGAATCGGCCGCGTGTAATGGCGTTGGGCAACGTGTTTGGTCCTGGAGGATTCCTCATGCGACCATACGCCATGCACGACTGTTTTTCAGCGTCATTTTCAGGTATGGAAATTGAGTAGTGGGGAGAAATTGTTTATCCGCGCTCGTGTTAAGAGGGAGGGAGAGAAGGGGCAAATTGTGGGAATGGCTGCGCGCCCATCAAGGAGACTCCGCCAGCTGTTGGTGCCATGCGAGGCACGTGCCACCGATTGATGGCCTCGGGGTGACGCTCGTGTCACGCAGGTCTAGGGCCAGACGCGAGGGTGGATGGAGGGACGCGCGACAACATTGCCACTAGAAGTTCCCAATTCATCGATTGGCTCTATTGAACTGCGGACTGAAAACATGAGAGCGCGAAAAACAAGCCGAGCGTGAGAAAGGGCGGGAATAGCGTGGCGCCGAGTTGACCACAGCTGGCGATGACACAAGAACGCAGCGCGCACCACTTGAATTGCTTGCTGGAACGGCACTACATCCCTAAAAATCTACAATTTTTTTTTCTTGTGAAAAGGAATGGTGTCTCGTTTAATTAAATTTCTTCATGTTTTGCACTACGTGTGAATTGTAGAGTCATTTAATAGGAAATTACACCTGTGTCACCTACAATTTTGTTTGCAATGTTGTCAAGCATTATAGTTTTTTTTTTACCTATTCTTGGAAATATGTAACATCATTTATTATCATGGCAACGAAACTCACTTGGGATAATAGGGGAGTGACGATCGAGATTGATGGGTTGTGTCAAGAGAGAAGTCACGTGGCTTTCGCCAACACATGTGGTGACCTCAACCGAATGATAATTAGCTGCCACCACAAACCACCTCGAACGAGACTCTAGTGAGGTGACATCTGGAAATTACGAGTGGAGAGACGCATGATTTACGAAGTGACAGACACAAGGAAATCTCTTGTCGGAGGGAGAGGCTGGTGCCAATGGGTGGCGTGAAAACTGCAAGCGCTTTTGACATTTTCTGCTGATGATAGCATGTCGTGTTTGGTGATGAAACAGTTGATTTTGATTTACTACAAAATGGCTTTTTGCGTGAGGTAAAAAAAAAAATAGGATGGGCATAAGAATAATAATGGGTAAATATCGATTGATTAGAATTACGAGTGACAGTCATGTATTAGGCCAATTTTTGTCGTGTCAATTACGGGGAGTGACGTGTGCATCAAGATCGATAATTCGTTTGGATGGTTTTGTTGTTGTTGTTGTTGTTGTGCTGTCGTCCAGAAGAGGCGTTTTCCGTTGGCTTCTCTTTTGTGTTGTGTGTCCATCTGACTTTGGCCCTTCTCCTTCCATTTAGAAGTCGAGCACAGGAACGAAGCACTTCCTGATCCCGCATGGGTGATACGGATGAGGGAATTGCCTCCCAATGGACTCCCAAGATGATGGGGGTCAGTAAACGGAAGAACTTAATTCATCAACCTTCTCGTCTTACATTCGGCTTCAATTTTGGAAATTCTTTTTTAAAATTTCGATTTTGTTATGTCAATCAATTTAGGAAATTAAATGTGGGATTTCCACAGAAAGAAAAGGCTCAATTTTATTACGTAAGAGTAAATCCTGTTTCTATTTTGACGTCGAATCAAATACCCATTGAAACCTTACAGTAAATTGTCTTTTGTGTAATTGCTGTCGTAGACAGAAACTGTTTCTCTCGTACAGCAGGATTTCTATTTATTAATGGAATGTACCACCGAATGTGGGTGTATAGGAAAAAAAATTGTGTTCGCTTCAGCTCTTTTAAAAACATCAAACATTTTAGGGAAAATGAGAAAGGGTTTTAAGCTGGTGCAAGGTATATGCCAGAAGCGATTATTTTTTAGCAACTCTGCAATTAGATGCATATGACAATGTCTCTTTTGAACTAATAAGCGCTCAACGTTAGGAACTTAATCTGTTTACATTGCCATTTGTCGTTTTTGAGATGCGGAGCTAGAATATTTTCAATCTGGAAATAATCCTGCGCATCACAAAAAATTGTATTATAGAACCTGGTATTAAATACCTCAACTTTAAAAAAAGCTGTAGTTTAATCTAATACTTCAAGGTATTGATGCAGTTCTTAAGGATGCACATATAATGGAAAAATTTAAATATTATAGACAAGTAGAGCTACATGTAGAACTATATAAGCTCCCGACCCAGAAATGTACTATAGGCTACCGCATCTTAAATCATAACATAGCTTACTCATACAAATAAAGTTATAAAACTCTTTAACTACCCTTCTTCTTTATATTTATAATTTAAAGATACGTGCTTGCACATAGATATACATTCTCTTCTGTTCTAATGTTCTATTAGTTCGACATTCAATTATACTTGCGGCAACATGTTAAAAATTGTATCGTCTTACACACAATTGTATTGATTGTGGTATTCTCGTTCACACGATTGATTTTTCAGTTGCAACTGCGGTATTTTTGTAACAATGCGTTTTATACAAAGCACAATGCGCAAGAATCCACTCAAAAACTCCGCATTGCTTTCTACTACACCACAAACCATGTCAGATTGAAGTGTGATGTTTGTAACTGCGTGAAAAATGGAATTGGGAAGATGATACTGGGTGATAAAAGAGTTTATCGCCAATTAACTACCATTGAAACAGATGAGTCATAAGTGCTGTGCTTTAATTGGTTTTCCACCACGTGACTTAGACACGTGCGTGCATATATAGAGGCACATGTCAAGTGCATGTGTGCAATTTTGTGAGAGGAGTGGCTATTGAGTAAAGACCCTCCCCCCACCCCTCGGAGACCTCTCCCCTCGTGCTTCTTGATCTGGCGTACGGTCAATCACGGGAGGGGAGTCTAGAGGATGCTTGGCTTTGCCCTCGAGCATCCCTTTTGGTGACTCCTAAGGGACGAGTTGACGCGCACGGCTGTTTTGTCGTCTTGTTACATCCCATCGCTCCCTTCTGGTTTCTTTTTCGATGGGTTTGCAGCAGGAAGAAAAGTGAAAGAAGAGCAAATTGGATGCAAGCCCGGACGCTGTGGTGGGTGTAATAAAATTAAATCAGTGCTCCGCGGGCTTGTTTCTACTTTCATTTTACATACAATGCTTGGATTGGAGAATAGGGTGGGGGTGAAGTGATGTCTAGACTTGAGGGGATTAAATTGCATTGATCAAATTGCTAAAGTTTGTTTTCATCCTTTTTTTTATTTCTCTGGGAGTGTTTCTTTTGTTTGCCGTTCTGAAGGTAGCGTTTTGCTGCAAGAATTTTGATTGGGGGCACGTCGTGTAATGAATGGAATTCCTTCATGTTGAAAATGATAGACGTGGAGTAGGAAAAAATAGATGGACGCTTCACCTCCTCCTCGAATGTAGAGTGCCCTCGCTTGAGTGAACTTTTCTTGCCTTCCGTTGATACGCAGTACGTGAATAATTCATGCGGAGGATGGGCGGTTGAAGCCCCGGTCTAATTAGAAGAGATGCTCGCACTTCCAGTTTGGTGAGGCTCAAGTTCCCTTCTGGCAAGAACGGTTTTAATCAAGGTCGTCTTGTGTGTTTTTTTTCCTTCTTGCTTAAATTACGTCGGAAAGTTGGCTATTTTTTATTCATTTCTAAATGACTCATTTTTATTGCAAGATTCATTAATATATTGATATAAGCGGAAAAATATAAGGAAATGTTTGGGAATAATTTAGCGACTTTACTTTTTTTAAATTAATAAAAATAATTTAAAATTTTTATTTTGATCCGGTTTTGGTTTATGTTTAAACGTTTCTACCAAAGTGACGTTACGTGTTTCGAGATTCGAGTTACATGAGTATACCATAGCGACGTTGAATCGGGAAGCTGCACAGTTTCCATAGCAACAGCACTCGAGTGATCCTTGTTGCCTAGGGAATGACACTTTGTCGGCATCTGGCAGCTTCATCTGCAATTTGAGACTTGCCGCTGCCTGGGTGAAGAGCTGGCTGATAAACACACTCGCGTCTTGCTCATCATCACTAAGACAAAATCCCCCCTCTTTCCCGTCACAAATACCCCTCACCCCCTACTACTTTACTCTTCTCATCCTATCACCATAGTAACCGAAATGAATTTAAAAGTGTTCCCGTTTTGATAATTTTATTTGTGATGAGATTTGAAAAGAAAAAAAAATTTCAAGTAGATTTAATTTTTACCACCGTATAAAAATTTACCAGCACCCGAAACGTGAAAATGCATATCTTCTTTTACTTATTACATTTTTTCTATTCCTATTTCCCCCTCACGTGAAACCTCTCTTCAACATTTCCGTACTGCATTTCACCTGGTGCCTGTGCCCTCGAGCGCGATGAGAGAAGATAGAGTGGCGGAGAAGAAGAAGGGAGGGAAAGAAGGAGGTCGCCCCGTGGAGCAATTTCCAGGCCGCGATAATTTTCGCAGGCAGCCTCGAAGGATCGAGTATGGGGACCTCCACCGGATCGAGACACGCTTCATCCATTACGTGCTCTGCAAGCGAACGCCGATCCCCTGTGGCGTCGACGCACTCGTTTTGGGTGTCGGAGTTTTGTTAGTTCTCTCGTCAAAGTCGAGCTCATGCACCGAGTCATCACTAGAGGCGACACTCGGGAGGAGGAGGGAGGGTGGTTGAAGGCAGCCGGGCGGGCGTGGGGTGTGGAAGGGGGGGGAGGCGTGATTGGATTTTCGCTGCAGGAAGCACGCGCGCCGTTGCCAGGTGGCAGCAGCTGTGAAATGGCGCCTTGCACCCTCCTTCCGCCATACTCTTTCTGAATTTTTTTTTTTTTCGTTTTTAGAGCAGAGTAAAATCTCAATTACTCGGGTATTTTTGTTTGTCCGTTGACCCGATGAAAGAATTTTATTGTAGTAAGGTGAATGTTATTTAAAGAAAAAGGACAAGGGAGTTTTAATTGCACTTGAGAGGCTGATTGGTCTTAGGCTAATTAATTGTGCGCATGTCTAGCCTGGAGGTCTAAGTCTGAGTTGATTAACCTGTAGAGGTCGTGAAGAAAATCACCTGCTTGTGACAGGTGCGAGTTTTAGAGCGGCGGAATTTGTTGAAAATTGTTTTAACCACAACATGTGTTTTTAATATAAGAAACATGTGCGGATGTTGGAATAAAGTTGATGTACATGGTTTGTAGTGCACTTATAGATTGTAAGTGGATATAGGTTGTGATGATTGTTAAAGCTGAGATATTTTGAAATGTTTGTTGCAATAGAGAAAACTCATCTCTGATTTCTATGCAATTTTATTTAGTTGAGAAGAACTAATGAGCATTTTTCCAATGGAAATCCATAGGGACTTTCAAAAACACTTGCAATTAGCGACCTCATAACTACGGACTTGCGATCATACTTTATTTGCGACCTCTGTCTCTATTACTTCTATTCACCTTTAGACTTTTTGAAAGATCTTCATATTACCTAGTACTACAAATTGCGCCTAAAATGCATTTAACAAGCTTTCAACTGACAGACAACCAATATAGAAAGATTAGAACATTGTAGGACATAGACAGTAGAGAAATTATACAGCAATATCTGTTGAAAACGAATCGTATGAAAGTATAGTGATTTGGATGAAGATGACCAGACCACCCATCTATTGAGAAAGTAACACTATCAATTACCAGACATGAAACACGCAAAAAGATAATGGGACATATAGGCAAACGATATTGACAAGTGAAGTAGAAATTAAATGGACACTTATATTCTATATTCAGAATTGGGCCGGCACATAAATATTAAAAGCCACAAAAAGAATTATTGTAATATATTATTTATTAAATGACTTGAACGAAGCTTCAATGCAGAGTCTTTTAAAGTAATCGATTTTTTTTCAGTTAGATAATTCTTTTAGTCGATATAAAATTTAAAACCTTCCGATTCCAAAAACTGATCTTCGACGTTCATAGATCCGGATGTGTTAACAGCCTAAAGAATAGAAATGATATATCATGAATTCATAAATAGTCTATAAATTAGAAAGTTACGACTTTCTTGGGTTGCACTTCAATCGAAAGGTATATTGAAGTTAATAAAAAGATTATTACTTGAACCTAAGAAATGATCGTAATTACTATTCGTTTACATCGTAAGGGTGTATGAAGTAGATTTTAGAGGCTGCTCAGGCGACTTCTGAAACCAATAAGTGGGAGTGGTTTGTTTGGTGATGGATGGTCTCCTTTTGCAGACGGAATGAAATGTTTGTGCAGAATGTTTTCACCGTAATTGGCCCTTACAACACCCTTCTCTTTTCACGCATCAAATGGCATCGTATACGGAATTTGTTTGGGTATTCGATGCAAATTTGTTTAAGTTGGATGCTCAAGGCGATGGGACTTTATCGCGCAGGTGTGGTTTGTTTACCTCACCCATGAGCAAAGAGATAAGGAGTGGCATACGTTGCAAGCGTCATTTCGGGCCCTGAGAGCAAAAGCGTGTGATTACACGGCGGATCGTTAATGAATTCAAGCCGTGATCAGAGGGTTGGCCGGATCCGTGGCCAGGTTCCGCGGTCAGCGAGCGATGATCGCATGGCGAGTTGAGGCGAGGGCTAATTACTGTTAATTAAGCGCCGCCCTCTGGCGTTGGCGAGGTGAGGAGCAGCGGCTGGACTTAATGGCCAGTTGAGGCTGGCCTCGGGGTCGAGTTTACACTCAAGTCATTAAGGGATGGTTCGCTCGTCCACCTGTTGTGGCCAAACAAGAATGGAATTAAATGGTTGTTGAGGTGCGAATTGTCGGAGAAAAGAGAAAAGACGCTTGGATTTATCGAGCAAAATGGTGAAAATGAGTGGAGACGCCAAAAGAGAGAAAAATCCTTTCCAGCTCATAAAGTTAATGCACTTGGCTTCGAGTCTCGTTAACCCTCCCTTGCCATTTCTCGCGGGGAAGAAGCTCTTGTATAAAATACTTGTGCACGCGCACGCGCATCGTGATGAGTCCCAAAGGGGTGAGAGAGGAGGGGCCATTATCCTCTTTTCCGTTGCACCCCCTCTTTTCCAACGCTTTCTAATGCTGTGTTGATTTAGCCTTTTAATGGCGTCGCTAGTGCTCACGTAGTGGTTAAGAGCGCTCGAGGTTTCGTCTGGTTTGCAATTAAAAGCAACTCATAAATTACATCTCTACATGTCACACACTTTTATCCCTTCCTTTTAGCTTCATCTCTCACAATTTGACCTCAATCTCCATGAGTCTTTTATAATTCCTGGGAAATTAAGTGTCAAAAGTTACAAGACTAAATTCTCAACAACAATAACCGCCTACAAACTTCTCATTTTTATCAAAAATATGAACGTTCTGCATCTGATATAAAAATTGAACTTTTTGTCAAAATATAGTTGTATACCTATTCTGTTACAGAGCTAATACTCTTAGAGAAATTTTTTTAAGTTTTATTAACCATAATTGCATACGCAGTAGGTTTTTCTCGCAACAACAGAATCTTCATTTATTACAACGATTGTGAAGCTTGATTCTAGATATTATAAACTAGAAGAAGACTTTTTAGTGTTCTTAATGAGCACTTGGATTATATTGTAAAACCTTTTATAGTTGCTTAGAAACAGTAAATAATCCAGTTGCTTCCTAACGAATCAACCTGGGTAGATGAGTTTTAATTAGATTCTCCTCCTTCACAAATATAAAGAACCGCAGTACACCAGCATTGATTGCAGCAATCACATTTCCAAGTCACTTTTTACCTAATGACCGAATAGTTTGTGTTCAATGGTTGATCTTCTTACTTGCAACTAGTTCACTATACGGTTTTTACTTGCTCGCGCTTTTTTCTTTTGAGTGTACTGAGTTTTCGTATTAACAAAACTTTTTTTTTTTTTTTGTTAAACTTTTTAAAAACTTTTTTTTGGAAATATGATAGCAAGATGAGTGTGTAAACCACGTGTTGTGGGCGTCTGGTGAAAAGAATCCTCTAACATAACTTGGCTTTTGTTCGCTTGTCACGCAAGAAAGGGTTGACTGGTGAGGGCTTAAAGGGTTAGACAAGACACTGACGCCATTTGCATGTTGTGGGCGAGCGATGATTCATGGCGGACGCGTGGTCGGCTCAGACGGAAGGTGAACGGGGGCACGAAAAGGAGGGGGATGTGGGAGGGGAAGAGCTTATCATTGGTGGATTAAACCGAACCGCTCTGAATTCATTAGTGAGTCTTATCAGAAAAGGAAAAGACTTAGAGGCAATTGCAATGACCAAAGTCTTAAGAAAACGAAGAATCCTTTTCTTATTTTCTCTCCCGTGTTCAGATAATGTCGCACATGATGAGACACCGGAAGTGATCTTGTATGCTGGGAAATGAGTTTACTAAACCCCCCTAAGGAAAAGGGGGCGTTTAGGGACGGGGGAGGAAGTTAAGAGATAAAATATGAAAAGATGTCAAGGGGCAAATGTAAAAGTTTTTGGTGATTGATTAAAGAGTGCGTCCCAAGTTTGATGGATTGGAAGCATCGTCTTTATTGAGAAAACTCGGGTTGTTGGGTATGTGCGATAATCACGGTCAGTTCCACTCGAGTGGGCATCTTGACAGGCGCAAGGACAACTAGCGTCGTTCGGCGTGTCATGTGGTCGACTGGTTGCCACTTTTATTGATCGATACCTGAGTCGTTGCTTCTTCCCTTTCGATGCCATCTGGTGACTTTTCCGCGGGGATTCGTGGTCGTTCACGGGTATGGTAAAGGGTCACTAACAAGTCGCTTGCGATAATTTGTTTACAAATTGATAAAGAAATCGAGGGAAAAAAAATTTTTTTTTTAGTGGAGTGCAGAAGAAGTAACTCTAGTTTCACAATCCAGAACAGGGCCGCCTGGTGTTCACCCATCCATCAAACCTCCTGGGGAGAAAGGGAAATGTTGCAGATACAAAAGGGTTATACCAGGCCATTATTTTTTTAAACATTTCTTCCAGCGCCCCCTTAAACTCATCTTTTATGTACAAAAAAATATCGTCTGGGTAATCACATTACCTTAACTTTAAAGAAGGAAATTAAGTTATTCGTTAAAGTTGGGTGTAAATTTATTTGAAAATTATGGTGGATCGCGTAATTGGAAATGCACCAGATGAAGGATCAGTGCTAGCTAGCGTCTGATTACTTTAGAGGAGACAAGCAAACAACAGGATTTTAGTGATTCACGCAAAATGGCTTAATTGCACTGTACGTACGAGAGAGGGAATTAATTTTTTTTAAAAATTTTTTCGCGGATGTTAGAGATAAAGGCAACGTTCGTTAATTTACCTGGGAATAGTGAGTAAGTGTCATTTGTGTTTGTGTTGCTTTCATGAATATTTTATTCAAGAGGGGAAGTGAAATTTGCAAATATTGTTAGCAAGGATTTTTTTTTCTTGAGAAAATTTTGCGAGGGGAAATGTCATCTGGTACTTGGGGAAAGAAAATGGTATGGAGTATGAGTAAATCGATATAGGACCACATTCTCGTTTTTTTGTGCGTCAATTGATACTCCATCGAGGAATCCTTTTTTCTGAAGAAGTCAGTTGCGTAGCGACTACCCATCATCTTCTTTTCTTACTTTTTTTAAGGGTTTTTAATTTTTTTGTCGTTTATTTCTTCAGTTGGAGCAAGTTTTTAAGGAAATGTAATTTGGTAGCAATTTTCAGGAAAATAAATTTTTTTTTTTTCATTTCATGTTTTATTGAGGGCTGAAAAAAAAACTTTTTTTGAACAGTTTCGTGCATATTAACTCTACTTGTCACGACAAACAATAAAAAGTAGATTTAGGAAACGTGAATGCAGAAAAAAGAAAATTCGGTGAACGAATGTTATGCAGGCAAGTCTCATCGCCCATTTCAGGCGGAGCTTTTGTTGGCGTGTTTATAGCTATCAAATATAACTGATATGTAACTTTTGGGCTTGTCAATGCTGTAAAAGAAATGTTCTGGTACAATTTAATATCGTTTTTGTAATGTTAAGACATTTTTGGCAGGCAACTATAGAGAATGTTGCAAAAGTTGTCGGAAAACTTTCATAGGATTTTTAGTAACTTTCTAAATTCACCAATATCAGAATTTTCATATTTAATTTCAAAAATTAATAAAAGCAAGTTCAATTGGAAATATTTATTGAACGTTTGTAATAAAAGGTTTGCACCGATCATGCGCAAAGGAACAAAACTTTATTACATGCAAATAAAGGCTTTGATAAAATAATGCTGTTAAATTATTTGTGTTGCGCAAATCCTTTTGAGGATATACATAAGATTAGTGTTTTGTTTGAAGATTATTTCGCTTATTTTATAAACGACTTGAGCAATTTAACTTTTAAAACCTAATTTTGATAAAGATTTTAGTATGTTCTAAATTTGAATGCAACTTTGTCTACAAAGGCAAAATCAAAAGCGTATAAGAACTCTTGTTGAGGAATTTTATTATGGCAAGGCTAAAATCAATAAAATTTAATCGATTTTGTTTGAAATATCAATTTCTTTTTTTGCATATGAAACTGAATCCACTTTACTTTTTGGGCGAAATGTTAGAGCTTAAAATATATCTAAACAATTTGGTTAATTTTAAGAATTTTGGAACATTAATCATAAGTTTCACCATTTTTAATACTCCAATTCGAAACTATCATTTAACTATGAAATTTTTCCAAATCTAATACAAAACATGACCAGATTTACTAAACATCGAGTCGATTCTTTTTTATTACTCCACCACTTAATTCCCCAGGGTCAAACCAGGTCAGACTAAAACAAACAACTTTGTTGATACACACGCAAGAAATTATTCCTATGAGTCCACCTTTTGCAGGTGGCAAAAATGATACGGGGGGAGTAAAGGTTTCCCCACTTGACCATACAATAATTGTAACTTGAGGGGTTGGAAAAAGAATTAATTTCTCCTTCTTGAATTGAGAGCGAGGGGAGAGAACGAACGCCTCACAAAGAAGTAAAGGATCATTAAAAATGCACAGTCGATCCTCGGGGAGCAATGCGTGCAATTGAGCGGCGAATAAAACTAAGTGGAAGCGAGCTGGAAATTAAAACGCGTCGCTAGGCGCCTTTTATTTTCCAATTCTCCTCACCTCCCCCCTTTTCTTACACTTCTTTTGGCTGTTTGAAGAAACGCTCTTTCCAATAAAGAATCCCCAAGGGCTGGGCGTGGAGTGCTCTTGATAATGGACGGATTGAAACGCTGGGCGCCACCTGTGCGAGCTGGCTTCATCAAAGGCGGCTAAGATGAAGGAGTGGAAGAGTGTATGGCTGCTTAGCAACCTAATGAACAAAGTGATTGGTCTAGAGATTGGTCTTGTTTAAATGTTATTACGGCATATAATTTTAAGGGAGTAAAAAGGAGAGAAGAATGCTCTAACGTTTTAGGTCTCATTGTTCCTAGGGAACCTCATTAAGGTAATGGTCCATAAACGACGTCCTGGTGGTAAAACGTTAAAGTTGACACTAGAGAGCATCTCCGGAAAATAGGTGCCTATTTATCCCTTCCCCCTCACTGGACGCCCTCTAGCGTTGGATTTTTATCAAGGGGTGCACTACATGTTGGTGATAGTAATTGACTGCGTGGGTGGCGATTCGCGGATGCCTTTGGCTAGGGTTCGCCAAAAGAGGTCGCTGCTCAAGAGAAAATAGCTGGAAAGGCCCTCTCTTGATAAATCACTGCTTCAACGTCTTTAGTGGTGCTTGTCTAGGGTCACGTAAAAGCCAGAACGGAAGGTGAGGGGTGGCATGCCAGACGCGCCACTAGCCCCTAGGGGTAGGCGAGCTTATATAGGTAAGAGAAAAAAAAAATTAGAGGATGGACGCGACCCATCTGTTTAGTTGCGTGGCAGGCAGGTGGTGAGATTTTTCTTCCCCAACTGGTTATTAAAAGTTGGCTGTGAATGAAATTTTATTGCCTACTCTAATATTCTTTGGTCTGGACAAAGTGAGGGGTTTTGACCTCGGAGTCAGATGTCTGATGTCTTCGGGGCAGAGGCCTGTGCTGTGGTTAGGGGGAAATGGGATCAAACAACTCGTGTTGTGCAATATGAATTTATAAATGTTTGACTCTGGCAATCAACTGGAGTTTATAATGATCAATTATGGTTTGATTATTTTGAATTATTTATCTAGTGTGATTAAATCATAAAAGTAAAGTCTTAATTTTTCAATTTGTTGTTTAATTTGGTAGAACAAGTAGAACTACGTGTACTGCGCATGACGAGCGCCATGTTGTTTTGTCGCACAAAGTTTCTGTTCCAGCTTTTAATTCACTGCACTTTATTATTTGAACTTGAGTATTTCTAAAATTGTCTTTATTCGAGGAACTCTGCAAATCGATTAAATTTCACTATTTACTGATAAATGGCCGATTATATACCAATCACTTTGAATGCGGCATCTCTAACCTTTTTTGCTTCCCCGCGAATGCTCGAATACTTGACAGTTTTTTAAGTGCATGAGCTAGAGCTATTTCAATCTTATTACGGGTTGTAAAAATAAACAGATATGAACCCCACCATACTTGTAAATTAACAAACTTTTGTCGGCTTACGATATAGTCACATCCGAATAAAGAGTTTTCATTACTAACGAGTTGTGAATGAAATGCTTGGGTACAATTTTATCAATCAGTTTATTTTTTCTGCAACGTGGACAATATTTTTTTTTTATTCTCTGGATGAGGGGATTGAATTTTGTGTGCGTGCACCTGTCATCCTGGCTTTTATGTGCTCGTGCTGTGAGCGTGTTAGATGTGTATATGTGTGTGTGTATATTGGCTGTCGTTATATATGGAGGTTGCATCATATTTTACGACCGATTCGCAGCTGCTCCCTCGAGGGAGGTAAAAGTAGAAGGATCCCTGGACAGCTGCACCATAGCAGAGGAAATGGGTGGCTGCTTGAATAGGAGGAGAATGATGATACGCATGCGTGACAGCTCCCATTCCTTCTTTCGACTTCAGCTACGAGAAATTTACTAGCCCGTTCCTGACAGGGGATTTGAGGAAACAGATTCAACCAACACCCACTAGAAAAGCACTGATTTTACAATACAACGGATTTAATATTCGATTTTTCTTCCCTTTTTATTTGGGAGGGAAATTGTTTTCGTGGGTAGTTTCCCATTTGCCCTCTGGATTGTGTGATGTCGTCGTTGATCTGAGGGCTTTGTTTTCGTTGTCACTGACATCGGCATTGATTTTTTTCCCCCACGTCTTTTCACCGTTCTCGCTCAACCACCATGTGATAACCAAACAACTCGAGTCAGGTGGGAGTACTGGGGGAAAATCGTCCCTTGTGTGAAACGCGTCCATCTGTGACTCTCTGATGTTGAATCAAGTCTATGAATTGAAAAATAAATAAAAAAGGAAAAAAAATCTTTTTTCTAAAATGCATAACTTTAAGACATTTGTTCTTCTACTGATCGATTTCTATTCCTTCCCCTCTTTTTTTTTATTCCCTTAGTTGAGCCAAAGTGAGCATAAAACTCTCGCTTGAGCAATCTCGTGGCCTGCCTTTTTCTCTTTTTTTTTTCTCGGCTCAGTGATCAATGGGAAGCGATTTTCATGTTCAGAACGGAAAACGGAAGGAAGGGATGGAATCTTGCAGAGTCATCTCGTGACCTGATTCTCTAGATGGGTCACCTATCAAAAATCTCACTCCGAGTGATGAGTTAGGCTAACTTGGGTCCGAAAAGATGGAATTATCACCTTTCAATTCTCCCACCTGGAACATTAATTTTTGGTCACATGATTGTGGCAGATGGTGTTAAAAGAGATGAAGAAAAAAATTTCCTGTGAATTTTTTTTTACTGACGTGACATATGCTTTCCTAAGTTAAGTTTTATGTTTGAAATGAAGCGCATCCCCTGTTGGGAATTAAACACTTAACACATCCGCTTCAAGATATCTAAAATCGTCAATTGGGTTAACGGAACTGTACAAAGTAAACAAGCAGTAATATCAACATGGTGTGTTGCGGAGTACGAGTTAAGAGATTGACCATATCGGTTTTTTTGTATGTATATGGGGATTCCCGGAATTGATGATTAGCTTTTAAAAGATTTCAGGAATACGTTTGATTTGATAATTATCCCATTAAATTTCTCCCCTATAAGGTTTAATAGACACACCTGACCGCGAGAGGGAGTCGTCTGCTTGGCGCACGAGATGCGACTAATTCGTGCGTCAGCCGCCAGTCGGCAACAGCAGCGACGGTGTTCGTCGGGGCGTGGCGGTTGAATCTCTCGTCCATCCGGCGCTCGTCAGAGGCGCGCGGAGGCGCTCGTTGAGCTTGTTTATGTTAGCCATCGGCCGCTCCCTTTACATTGGACGGCCTCGTGACACGGAATTAATAATGGCGGTCGTCACTCGGCGGATCTAGTGCGTTTTTTTCCCTTTCGTTCTTTCTTGTCCCGGCCAGTGGCACGAGCCATTGCACACACCTGCCTTTTGTTCTTTCTGCAAGGGATGACACGACACAGGTTGAGGGGCGTCTAACCGAGGGATTACTGCAAGAGAGTTTAAGTGCCATGTCCCACCTGAGTCAGGTGCAAAAGGCGTAGTCGTGTGTTTTGATCGTCTTCTTAGTGCTCTTTTGGGTCATCACGGCCACTCGTACAGAGTCAGCGTTTTCCTCTCCCGCCACGTTGGCGGGCTACGTTTCTACTGGCATGTTCTTCTATCCAGGTAAACAACACGTAAATAAATTTTTTTTTTCTTTAGAGATTTTTTTTTCTAAACGCGTAAAAAAAATTGATGGAATAAAAAAAAAATATTGATTAATTGAAGGGGGAGTTTTAGGTTAAAAAAATATTGATTTTTATTATTTGTTAAAAAATATTTTTCGTTTTGAGAGAAATGTGGGAAATTACGTGGGTTGTTTTACTCTTTTGTTTTCCGACCACGAAACAAACGTGGGGCGCGAAAGAGTAAGCATGTGATTAATGTCACGGCCAGGTGAAAGGTGCATTGCTTGCAGCCGTGGCCTTTGGCTTTGCGGCCGCACGGGGCCAAAGCCGACCTCCCATCCGCGCCACTGACCCAGGCATTCCTGGCTGGCGACCCGCACTTAACCCCTCAACGAAACGATGTGTGGTTGAGAAGCCAATAGTCGCTCCTTTTACTCTTTTCTCACACAATTCGAAATGAAAACATAATAACAATACTTAAAGCTTTTCCCCCTATTTACAAATCATTTCAACTCGCTCCAATCATTTCCACACCAATGGATTCGCAATGCTTTAAGATAATGATCTTACATCCTGAGTAACTTCAAGGTCCCCAGAAGCCCGGTGCATGTGGCCTCCAACAGTTGATAGATAATTGAGAGTCAACTTTTTTTTTTCCGGGATAAATACTCTCACCTTTGACGTAGTTTATTTTGTGAATACCAAATTTCAAGTCTCGTCCAATTACAAGTAGTAGAATTAGACACCAAGCATTGCATACCAATTGGATAATATAACATTACCAAAATTTTACACCGACCACTTTAATTTATAACCAAGATAATTTGTCGGGTAATTTTAATCTATCAAACACTTTTAACGTGTTTACTTGGTTACTATTTATCACCTGTGTAAACAAACCACACGAAAAATACAATAAGTAATTTAATCCTATTGATGACTACTAAGTTTAATATTTGAAAATTCTCTATAATAAATCATAGCTAGAGGTATATTGGCTATCATTTGCCAACATCCTGTTTTTTTAACAGTAGAACGGCGTTTCTTTGCCTCCCCCGCAGTGTTGATCGGTGGCAGTTGGGGGTCAGGCCGTTGAAGTGTTGAGGCCGCGTCGGATGACAGCAGGCAGTTCGGAAATGACATTCTGTCAGGCACGATAAAAATCATGAGAGGGGGGCCCTCTGTCGTGACCCCATAATCCACCAGCAACCACCACGAAGGAAAGAGACCATTCTTTTTCACTCCCTTTTTCCTGTGCACGCATGCGTTGTCGCGCGGTGGGATGAAGCTCATCCATAACAGGTCACGCATGCTCTTTTGTTCTTTTGGGGCGCTGGCCGGTAGGAGGGGGGTTGAAATAGTTGCTGCTACCGTGTGGGTTTCACGCGTGGGTGGTTGGCCACGACGGAGGCGGCAAAGCAGTAGTGCATGATGGGAGCATTCTTCGTTGAACACACGCACTTCACCTCTTTGACGGCCCCACTCGACGTCTCCTGAGAGACATCGATTTATTATGAGAGTGCGTGCGCTCTACGAAACTGTTCGTGACACGTTATCTGTTTTTCTTCGTCTCTTAAAAAATATTAATTTTTTTTATTTGCTGTGGTAAATCATTGCCTTTAATTTAATATTGTTCCGTTCGATTAGTCATCTGTAGATTAATTTTTTTATTTCCTTGTTTTGATTCTATTGTATGGCTATTCACACGGTTGCGCTTGATTGCACTGTTTGTAGCGAGGTTTTTTGAAGCAGCTGCTGCTCTTTGCCACTTCCTCTCGCCTCGTGGCCTCTATAATTAACAGATTGTACTCTTTCATCTCTCCCTACCTCGATCCCGGTGTGAATGCGCACGCGTTATGAATATCAGCAAGTGCAGTGAGCCAGCCTACAGGGGCAGTGAGGGGCTGCGTTTATTGATCGATCATCATCATCTCTGGCATCCATGATTCATTGTGTGGCTTGTTTTTCGCATTGCCTTTTCCTGGCAGAGTGGGAGGGACCGAGTGGTTCATATTGATTGCAAATATATAAACCTCGCTTTGCACGTCCTTGTCGAGTTACCTAAACATTTTTTAGGTGGAATGAATAAAAATTTATTTTTTCGACTGCTTCATTTTTTGTTAAATTGCTTTGCAAATGTTTTGTAGCATATTTTCTTCAATTATTTTTTACACTTTTTTTTTTTTTTTTTTTTTGGCTAATTTATTTATTTCACATTCCCGTGTCTGTTTTACCGTATGGCACATCTGAAAGCCAGTCTTTATTCGCGTCATGTTTTAGTCTGTTTGAACACCTGGCAACGATTAAAAACCACGTGTATAACGTTGTGTATCCGGCAGTTGTTTATGGAGGAAATTTGTGATAATTTAGGGGGAGAAAAAAGAACGAGAAAAAGTTTTAATTTAGTTTTAAACGGGTTGACCACAAACAAGTGGTTACTATAAAGCATGTTAAACAAGCTTTTCTTTTTTATTATAATATGTTAATTATCCAACATCAAATTTTCGTGTTTGTTTATACGAAAAGTTTATTGAATCACCTATATACAAGACGGGTGATTAAAAGTGAATAGATTCTCATTAAAGTATATAAAAAAATTGAAATTTTGCGTGCAAGTGGTCATAAAAGTTGTGTCGGTTTTCATGTTGAAAATCAATGTTAGGGCGATTCCTGTTGTCGATTTTTTTTTTGTGCCATTTACTTTTTTTTATCATATGGAAGTGAAGCTTTTGCGTGCACGCAATCGTAGGTCGTGGGGGAGGGTATCTACCTGGAAAACGAGTCTTCCCGCACGAGGGCGCACAACGGGTGCGGTGGATAATAGTACACAGGAGACGCCCACGTTTCCTCTGAACGGCCAGAGGTGGAGATTGAGACATTTTTGGATCGAATCCAATATTGATGCATAGGTCACTTGAGAAATACGGATTTTTATTATTAATGTTTTTTGTTTTGTTTTTGCTCGGGTAACGGTGGAGAGGAATTTTCATGTTTGGAGTTTTAATTGACATTTCAGGGTTGAATTAAAAATTGTTCGATTGTGATTAAAAAGTGGGAGATTTAGCATAATTGACATTGGAATTTCTGGGTAACCATAGCAACTCATCTTTGTGGATCGAGAAATGGAGCAGGGGATCAGAGAAGACAATGGCAAGGAGATTAGTGCGCCCAACCACAGCGACTTATCAGGGTCTCGTGCGATACAGAATGGAAAGCCATGCGCTTCCTTTGAAAAGGGACATGTGGAGATTTGAAAGAAGAGAAGATTGCGAGGTGGCGATGCAACGGTGGCTAACACACTCCTCCTCCTCCTCATCCCTGGCGCTTCTTAATCCGCCCAAAGTCATTATCAAGAACGAGGAACGAGAGTGCGAGAAAGAATTCAATTTCCTGAGCACGTGCATGCACCTGGTTTCTCCAAAGAAAACTCTAGGGTTGAGAGGTAAAAAAAGGGGTTGTTACTTCATTTTTTTTTCTCGTGGAAATCGTTATGGAAGGGAACCTGTTAAACTTGAAGTTTCGGTAGAAGCAACATGTAACTGTTTATTAAAAAATTATTTATAAGGAAAAATGAGTTGGATATTTCGGTTAAGTGACAGTTGTTTCCTTCTTGTCTGGAACTTTTATGAGAACGACAACTAATTTGACACACGTGTGTCTTGATTTGGAGCAAACCAAATCTCCAAAACCGTGTTATCTTTTGACAAATTGTAAATGACTAAGTCTATTTTTGACCTTCGGCTTCGAGATTATGTTTTTGATTTTTTTTCTTCATTTGAGTTTTGTACTGTAAACAAGTGACGAGAAGTCAGAAGGAATTGATTCATATTTCATTTTGCTATTGTTCAGTGAAAGAATCTTAATGCAAGATGCGGTGTCAAGGTAAATTATAATATCCAAGTTTTTATTTTATAGTAATATTTTACAAGAATAAGTTAGCCTTGTTCAGTAATGAGATTTCCAATCAAGTTAGAATTAAGGACCGTTCGTTGTATATTAATTGACAAACCGTAAAATCTTAAATTCCGAAATTTTAATACAATCTCTCAAATCTCGGAGAAAAGTTTCTCATTTTCAAACGTTTTGAACTTAATATAACTACAGATTTACTCATCAACTCAAATTTTGTGCCATCAAAAAGTGAAAAGTTTAACTATATTACAATAATTTTTGAATTGTCAACTGTTTGTCCAAGAAATAACGCACAGCATTATTTTTAGCAATTCTTCACTGCAAGTGTCCACTTCCTGAGAACGGTCACATTTAAAGAAACCTTTAGGATCATTTTAGCTCATGTCCCCCTGGACAGTTTGCTCGGACGATTCGTTCATTGGTGATAAGCGAATGGTCATTTGTTGGATGAGTGCGCCCTCTCGCCCTGGTCACTCGGGGTTATGGCAGATAGGTAGTCCGGGTTCCACCAATGATCCATTCACGAGTGTCTTGTGAGGCCAGCGTTTTATGGCTCATATTTTTGTGCGCGCCGCGCCCTTGGTTGCCTCTCGCGGGGCCTCCGATCGATGAAGGCGAGAAAGGGGGAGGGAGAGATTCCGTGTGTGTGTAAGTGGTGCACGCGCGTCTTTTCCTCACACACACTCCCAACGGGTTGGAGATGCGTGGGCGTAATCTGACCATCAGTAACTGTGATATGGAAAGACAGGAATAGTGAAAGAAAGCTGAGCAATAACACCGCAGCCTTATCGCTCTGCCAGAGCGGAAGTTGCCGCTTGCTCCTTGCCAGAAAAATAAATGTTCACCACATGCCAAAGGGATTTTTTTTACCCTCCCCTTGTTTAGGGGGGGGGGGGGGTTTAAGGAGTTTAAAAAAATGTAGTAGGGGAATGAGTACTTTCAACTTGCTCCCCCTGGTGACTTGTGTTGAAATTATTGCCAAGTGTCGTAATTATCTCCCATTTTTTAAGGTGGTGGTTGAACTTAAAGAATCTTTTGTTTTTCTAGTTTTTTTAAAACTCTTCTTACATCTGCTGTCAACCATTTTCTTTACTATAATTGCTTTTGATGAGTATCTGCCTCCCTGCTGGCTCATCCACCTAATGAATGTTAATTATACTTGCGTTTGGTGGCAGGTAGGAAAGAGGAAAAAAAAAAGTTTTGTAGACAATGCTGTAGGGCCTAATAAAATACATTGCAATACCAAGGGCGAATGATCATGCGTGAGATGCCAACGGCGACATTTTTTTAAAATTGTTTTTATATATTTTTTTTTGTAAACACAATTTTCGGCTCCATCTTTCTCTCGGTTCTCTTCATCTCATCCAAGATAATAATTAGAGGGTGTGAGAAGTGAGTAGTAAATCAAGAGAAGAAAAGTCGTGTATATCCATGACCTCGTGATGGGGTGCGTCTCCTTTTGGCCTGCAGTGGTTGGGCTACCTGTGCTGCCCACGCCCTTTTCATAGGAGGGTTCGCACGTTTGGTTCATGTTTCCTGCGTGACTTTTGGCCCGCCCCCGCACAGTCTTGCGCAAATGGATCTGCCGCTTCTCTTCCTGCCCTTTATGAGATACGAGGAAGAATGTAGTGGAATATGTAAATTTATTTGTGAAATTAATCTTTGTTTTCCTCAAGGCTGGAAAAAATTTTCAGGTCACATTTCCCCCTTCCCTTGTAAACATCACGTGATGTCAAGCAGGAAAATAATTTTACGTGTGTAGGAAAGTATTTATTTTGGGAAGTTTAATTAGATGGTGGGGAAAATGTGACTTTTTCAGAACATTTTGTAATTTGATGGATTTCGAAATTAAGTCAAATGAAATGATGAATAACGATTTTTTTTTTCCCTGATGTTTTGTTACATATTTTTAGTTTCATAGCTTAGGGACACTATTGGTGCATTGGTCAAGGCTTGGGTAATAAACAACAATAAAAGACGGGAAAATAGGGAAAGTGAATTTGTAAAGAAAGTCTTTGCAGTTATAACTATGATATTAAAAAACATTATTATTCATATCGATACACAGTTAACGTAAAAACGTTCTAACTTACAATTGAACAATTTATAATGTAAAACTTTAGAAATTTTTACTTAAACGAAAACCCGCTGCAGCCTCTATACCTCGAAATATGGAAACGCGTAAAGACTTTATATGCTGAAAAATTTACAACAAATTGTGTACTTTAATTGTACCTTAATTTTTCAGTTTCTAACGTTTCACGTTACATTGTCCGCTATTATATTTTCGATAAGGCCAAACTTGAATTAAGTTCACTTTTTTCAAATCGTCATTATTGATTTTGACCAATTTGCAAAGCTCAAATTTTTAGTTCGAAGATTACTTAAACATGGTGCTTGAAAAAGAACTTGCACTGCAGAATGTCAAAGATGATTAAAAGAGTAAAAATTACGACAAAACATTTTCCCTCTTACAAAAGCCATTTTGGCAATTTTTTTTCTTGCACGAGTCAAGGTTGAGAGATTTGAAATGTTTTTCATCGGCAATGAGGTAGTTAGGTGGGTGTGTAATGTTTCTAGAATGGATCTATTATGATGTGGTGCGTGGCGTTTTACCGTGGACTAATATGTAATCCTTAAATGTCACACGCGTCTCTTGGATATTTTGCATAATTCCCAATGGGCTTCTTGCTTCACGGAGATGCCTCTGCCCCTCTCTTTATGGCCCGTAAAAATGGCAACGAGTGAGTGTGAGCGACTGCAAAACGGCGTGTAATGCATAATTAACACGACTGCAAATTTCCTTTTTCTCCATCCATTTTATTTACACGAAAAACAAATTTCCAAACCGGAATGTTTTTTTTCTTCTTTTGAAACATCAAACAGTGGCAATTCAATCTACCTCCCCTTCCCCTTTCTCCATAATATTCCAGACCTTTGATCCTTAACCTAGTTGACCTCTCTGATTCGGTAGTTCCACATTATTCTCTCCCTTCATCCATCAAGACTGCTTTTTGGCAGTGAACTCCAAGGGTAGGGGAGGTGTCCAGGGGTATCCTCTCCCTTTACTCGGCCACTGCAACGCCTCTGGCGGGGATTTTCATTGGAGACCCTGGCCCATTTATCACAAGAGCGAGTGTTAAACGCTCGTTTTTCTACTCGCGGCAATTCTCTTTTCTCTCGTATATATTTTATAAAAAAAAAAATGTCCTTCACTTATTTGCCTTGCACGCCATGTTTTATTGATTAGGTTAACAACGAGGGGTAAGGAATAATTTAGTAGTGCAGTGCGTAATCTTTTTGAGTAAATCGATTATTATCAAGCCATTTTGGAAAGCGTCGTTCTCAAAAGCGAACTAATGACTGGGTGGCCTTCGATTGGCACTGATAAGGAACCTGACATCTCAGTCTCTCGCAGGTGTCCTCTTCACCTTTTGGGCGTTTTGACAGGAAGAACACCTGGGCAGGTGGCCTTTTTCGTTTTGATGGAGAAACTGATAAAAGGAATGAGATTTTTTTCTTTTCAAAGAAAAAAATTGACATGAATAGGGTTTTGCAATTAAATCTGACCAGTTCACTAAAGGTGGGTCAGAAAGCGTGAAAAAGTTCTCTTGGTCATTGTGTCCAGCTTCCGTGCCGGATAAGGACACTACGCCTTCTTCCTTTGCAGCGGAAATATTTAACTGGTAATAAGCATTGGTATCCCCACTCCAGTGTTAGCGTGTGCTACATTATTTCTTTTTCCCTCAAGCGGGGGTGGAGGCCTGACACCTTTTTTTTCTCCCTCCCTAAACACGAGGCACGCAACAAAAGTTTAGAAGCAGGTGTTTGGAATCAGAAGGATTTTAACTCCCCCATTTATCCCTGCAAAGAAGGGGAGGAGTAGTAAATGTTGTGTAGGGGTGGGGGTTGAAGGAAGAAAAAATAAAAAAAAAAGCATTCTTTTTTTTTTAACGGTAGAGGGAGAAGGGAAGTGTGAAGGTGTTGATGTGTTGAGGTTGTTTAATAGAAAATCTTAATATCGGCTTGGGAAAGGTCTAGTGAAAGTAGTTGCAAGGTTGTCTACTCTTTTTCTAGACGGCGGTTGGTTGACGAGACGGCGGAGTTGGGTCTAGTCTAGTTCAAGTTTCTTATTGCATCAGGCCCCTTCTCATGCCCTTTCGGCTTTGTTCTTGTTTGGGTTTTCCCTTTGGAGACGAAGTGAAAAAAGTGAGGTATAAACTGGAATGGTAGTGACATTAAGTAAGTAGGGTCAATGGAAAGCACGGGGCTAACCCTAAATGGGGTAAGGTACAAGGTTACCTAATTTTCACTTGGGGGAAAGTTTGTTCGTTGGGTGAGAATTTTGAAGGTTGTGAGGGAAAAAATTTCATTTAATAATAGTTTTAAGTTTCAAGTGTTAGGATTAAATATTAGGATTGCGGATGAACTTAGAATTAAAATTAGAAATTCATTTATAAAATTACAACGTAAATTGTAATAGCAAACAAACGTAATTATTTGCACAGTCCACTTATATCACAATTTAGCGTTCAATTTTAAGTATTACAAAATTACAACAAATTGCAATATCTTGGACGGATTTAAAATTACTTTTTAAATATAGTTTATAAAATATTCAATGTAAAAAGTCTAACTTTAAATTATAAAAAATAGAAATGAAATTGAAATTTCATTTTCAGAATTCTGAAAATATTAATGAAAATGGTAAACAACAATTTGATATTATTTATTAACATGCGTAATATTGTACATTACTATTTATTCTTTAAGTAATGAAAACTTCTGCATTTAGAAATATAAAATTAATATTTAAAAGTTTAAAAATAGATAGTCTAGCTTTAAAAATTTAATAAAATTGAAATTTCAATTATATATTCTCAAAATCTCAAATATTCTCAACAAAAACTATTTATTTCCTAAAACATTAATGAAATTGCATAGGTAAAGTAAAAGTACTCATTTCTGTTTAATTTTTCTAAGTTGATGTTCAAAAATTTTCCAAGACAAGTTTTCTAAAAAATTGGATATTTGAAAATTGGTTTATACCATTTTCTATTGCACCCCAAGTGGTTTTGCCTCCAATAGTGGCCCACAGAAGGTGAAATGATCTCATCCCCCTCCCTTACTTCCCATATTTACAAAGAAATGAGGGTTTTTGAAGGTAAAAAGTAGTCAGCATACAGGTGGTCTTGCTGGGGCGGTGGTTGTAGTGGGTGGGTTTTCGTTCACAAATATAGCGTTGTTGTCCGTTTGGGGTAGTACAAACCCTGGGAGTGGTTTTTACTCGTTTTTCTCCATCTGCTGCTCTTTTGTCCTTATAGGTTGTTGGTGACAGGAGCAGTTTCTCTTATTCATTTCTTATGTGTGCTTGTTTTTGTTGATCATCCAACCATCTCAACACTTTCTCCATTTGGGGCCGGCATCTCAGTGGGGTGTCAACCAGGGAGGTCCTTTGTCTCCTCTCAAACTCGCAAAATAGGGTTAACAGGCTGTGACCACATCTTTTCAACACATTTTAAACCGTTTCCTTTCGATTGACTTTCCGAGATTTAAACTGCACTCAGTTATACCGTTCCTAACTGAAATGCCACTGAATAGAAAAAGAAAAAAAATGAAACCAGATGCAAATTTCCCAGCTGCAACATTAAGCCCCACAGGTCGACAAGATGAAATATCAGAACTAAGCAACTGTGTAATTCACGTTGTATTTTAATCCTCGAGTTTTTGAGCTTAATATTTTTTTTTCCTCTCTCCTGGGAAATTTTTTTTTCTCATTTAAAACTCAGATTTTAATCACAACGTTTTCCTCTTACATTTTTTAAACAACCAAATTTTTAAATTAAAAATCCCGTCCTTGATGAATCGTGTTCAGATTTTTAAACTTTTTCCTTACAATTTTCTTAGTAATGTTTTCTTAGTACTTTCACTCGTGAGTTGTGTTTCGCCTGTCTTGGTTCCCATGCTTTTTTTTCTCCCCTAGTCCCGCGAGTGTAGGTCAGTTGGAGTAAGGCCATGACCCTCCACTCACTGAGTGCCGTTGCAAAGCTCCGTCTGTTGGGGTCATTGGCGGAGACCTTTGGTTGGTGAGTCACAGGAGCAGCATCGCCCTCCTCATATTTATAAAACCAGTTTACTTTTCATCTTTAAGTCGTTTCAACTTTTCTTTCACTTTTTCTTTTAATAACCATTTTCGTCATGGTTTACTTTTAATTTAAAAAGTGCGAGATTTATTTAAAGAATTTTTTACTTTATCTTAGAAGTGTTGTTTACAGTTTGCAATGATTTTTTTTTTTTTTTTTGTTCTTGCGGCTCTTGAAAAGTGGATTGATGAGGTCTCGACTCTGAGTTTAAATCAAATGTGTAATCATTTTCCGGCTTGAGTGGGTTTTGGGGTTTGGAAGAAAAAAAAATTATAGTTGACAATTTTTTATTTTTTTGTCGGAATGTTGGAAAAAATATTTTTTTTAGTGTTATTTGGTTCTCATGCCCTTGATGACTTTCTATAACCTGCCATGTTGCCGGCTTTTCAAATCAGATGCTGGATCCACCAGTTGTTGAGAAAGGGGAAAAAACATAAATACAAGATTTACTAGCCCAGGGCCTGCGAAGTGGAGGGTGAGAAAAACATGGCTGCCATTCACAAAACTGGATGAGGGAAGGAAATGGAAAAGGGGGAGATTTTTGAAGGTCGTATAAAAATTATACAGAAAAAAATTTGTGGAAAAAATGAAAAAAAATTTAAAATTTTTCAAAGAAGAGAACTTGAGAGTGACATCTTCGGTCATTCACGTCGAGGGGGGTAAATGACAAAGCCATCCAGCACTAAAAGAAACCAGATGAATTTTGGCGTGTGCAAAAAAAACAATTTACCAACGACATTTTTTGTTAGCATTCTTCTAGAACGAAATGACTAGAGTTTGTTTTGGATGCTCCGCCTTCACAAATAGTTGTGGGGGAAGGTGTATTGGTGGGTGTACAGAAGGAGCAGTTGCAGCCAAGCGAATCGTGCCCTCAAGGGATGCCTGCTCCTTGCCTTGCCCTGGGGTTTCTGCTGCCATTTGGAGTGTGCTCCCTGACCTATGAACTGTAGAGGCACGTGGCTGTCTGGCTGCACCACCTCGCTTGTCTGGCTACCATCTGTCTCTATTGAAGCTAGGGAACAGGGGACAAGGAATTCTGTCGCTGCTCCCAGCTGGGGCCACCCTACTCCCTACATTTCCCCCATCTACTCACCTCCCCCTCTTTCCATTTCCCATCGACCTCAGCGCCCACAGCCACGCCAGCCACACAAAGGAGAGTGGAGTCAGCACCAGCAGCACCAACGTTCACGAGCTCCTTCATATTTCTCTTCATAACGGATTATCGTTTGTGATAGTCGACGTTTTAGTGCTGTTCACGATGCTTGATATTTCACATTCACCTCCTTCATGGAGACGGTCACCCGGTTTATTCGGAACGAGAAATTTATCTAATTACAGTCATTCCTCTAATTCATCTTCGTCTAATTCACATCATCCGGTTATGCTTGTGCATCCGCGATTGCATGAAGGTACGTACGAGGGAAATTTTATTCCAATGGCTTAAAAATTATTTAAAATATTAATTACAGTTTACAAAATTTTTGCATGCTTGAGAAATGTTGGAAACATTTGCATTCATTTCATGGGGGTAAAAATGTAGGTATGCGGAAAAGGGGTTGTTGCCAGACGGAAGGGGATGGTGGTCCTTTAACCAGTTGATTAGTATAAACAGGAGTGTGTGTCCTGCTGAGCTAAGGTGAATGGTGGTCGAGCCCTCTATTGAAAGGATCACGAGGCAAGGGGTAGGAAAGTGACCACAGACTGGATTAGTGCGTGTCCACGTACAGGGTTAAGATGTTTGCTCAAGCGTCGACATTCAAGTTTTGCTTTAAAGGCGTTGGAGCAGAGGTTATGCTTGGGTAAACAGATTTTCTTGGTGTAGAAAAATTTAATTTTTTTATATTATTCTTTAAAGAGTTAGTTGGATTAAGTGATTACTCACAAGTGCAAAGGTGCAGAAAGAAATTTTTTTTTTTTTTAAATTTATTCACGTGAATTTCGTTGCCTTCCTTCCGTCTTCAAATGGGATACGCTCGCTATTATGCAATTTGGCGTGTCTTGTCTGTTTCCATGACAACTAAGACACAATAAGCACCGTCTTGATGCTATGAAATGAAGAGAATCGGCTTGTCTACAGGGAATTTGATAGAAATCGACGTTAGTAAAGAGAAAAGAGGGTTTTGAATAAATGAAAAGGGAGAAGCAAGAATCTGGTTCTTCTCATCTTGATGGAAATTTAGTGGCTAATAACGAGCAAACTTGTCCGAATGGATTTTATAAATGACCGAAAAGACTGTCCGAGGTTAACCGGGACTATTAGCCTCGGGGTTTCCGTGTGTGTTCGTATCGATCGAGTGGGGGACATGGGTGGAGATGTGTGTGCAATCTATCGTCTCCTTGCACTGATATGCACAGGTCTTTGACTAGCAGTTTTATTGATTTCTCGCATCAGACTATTATAGAACTTTTTGTATAAGCAAAATTATTTAATTTATTTATCTTGTTTGTACTTGCAGGCTTGCCTCACGGGTCCAAACCCCCACCTTTGACGATGCTACCTCCGAGTGGTCAAAAATCAATCACTCGGACAACAGCGACGGTTCCTCCGTTGAGCCAAGTTTCACCCAATAATAGTATCGTCACTTCTATGAGTAATAATCCTGCGTTGAACGCAACGAGGACGTCGAGTTTTGCTGCCGCTCTCAGAAAATTGGCCAAACAAGCGACAGAGCCGTCACCTGGTATTAAGATTGAAAAGCGCTTGACAGGTTATTAATTCGCTAATTTAGACTTTTTGTTTATAGAAAAAGACATTTCACCTGTATCACCTGTTTCCTCACCTGCTCTCAGTCAACGTTCCACTACACCAAAGAGGGCGCCGCCACCACTCATCTTACCAGGTGGTCAATCTATTTCTATTAGTTCCCCTCCGGTGGTTACAATCGCACCCACGCAAACACATCTTACATTATCAGATGGAAGAAAAGTAATTTATTTCCCTTTCAATTTTTTTTTTAATATTAAAAGTTATTTGTTTTGTTTTGTAGAGTTCTGATCGTGGTTTGGGTCATGGTCCCCCACTTATTGAGCCACTCAGTATTAAGAGAGATTTAAGCAGTAAAGTTCCACCGCATGGATTATATTTGGACAAACGAGATGAATCTGTGTTGTCTAAAGATCCTCTTTCCTCATCTTCGTCGCAATTTTCTCACTTGCGATCGCATATGAGTGCAGGATCGCGCCCTGAAGATGTGTTGTTAGCTGCACGCGGGTTTCAACCATATCGAGTGGCTGATGAAATTCGACATGGAATTCCTCCACACATGACTTTTGATCACGCGGGTTATCCCTACCATCCTATGTTCTTGCCTCCACATCTGCCTCCAGCGTTCAGGTATGAGTTGTACGTGTTTGTTGTTATAGCTATTCTGAACTTAATGAATGTCTTTTATTAATTTTTTTCATTTTTTTTTGTAAACAGATTAGATGATCCTCTTTACCTTGAACGCTACGGTATGATCCGTCCTCCAGTGTTACCACTCTCTTCGCCAAGCATGTTATCCCATCCAGGATTACCGTTTTTACCCAGTGGTCGATATCCACCTGAGCTATTAGGTCCTCCAATGGGGTTGATTTCTCCAAGTTCTGCAGCTTTAAACCAAGAAAGGTATATTTATTAAAATGAATTACTTTTCGCTTTATTTACGTCATATAAATTATTTTTTGTAGGCTAAAATTTGAAGAAGAGCAGAGGCACAGAGATAGAGAACGAGAAAGAGAAATTGAGCGTGAAAGAGAGAGGGAGAGAGAACGAGATAGGGAACGTGAGCGCCTACGGGAACGCGAACGTGAAATAGAGAGAGAGCGGGAGCAACACGAACGCGAGAAAGAACGGGAGCAGCAACAGAGAGATAGAGATGCTACGTTTCTTGCGCTTAGAAATCAAGAGCAGCAAAGATTGAACATTCCAATTGGCAGAAGCCTCGAATCGCCAAGTGGTAAATTTTATAGACGAGGTTTATTTGAAGAAGACTAAATTTGTTACTTAAATTTTTTAGGTCGATTTGGAAGTAATCATAAAAATACTGACATGCCAAGAGATTTGGCAATCCGTAAACCAAGTAGTGTAACAACAGGCACTTCCAGTTCGCGACCAAATTCGAGGTCTTCTTCATCAGTGCCAAATTTGGGGTCATTCAGCGCAGCTGCTCTCATTGGCCAACAACCAACTACCGCAAACGCACCCCAAAGGTCTAGTGATGAGGAATCTTGGCTTCAAAGGCAACGAGAACATTTTCTTCAACAACAGCAACAACAACATCAGCAGCACCAACAACAACACGATAATGTTCTCGACTACAGACATGCGTATTATTCAAGGGTATTAAAAAAAACTTTTTTTTTTCAAATTGACACGAGATTATATCGCCGAATTTTTTCATAGGATGTAAGTCAGCAAGAAAGAGTTGAAGACTTAAGAAATGGTGAACGGGATCCATGGAACAATAAAGATGAGTACGGGAGAGAAAGAACTAGTAGTGATCACATTGGAATGTCCACTGCAAACCGTCATCATTCGTCAAACGAAGCAAGGGATTTAACCTCAATGCATAAACATCACAATGTAGATGCTTCTTCATTTGTTGCAAATCACCATCACCATCCGGGAAAATATCACCCACATCATCATCATCATCATCATCATCATCACCAGTCACGTGTACGGACTAACTCCGTTCCTGAGAATGCGGTGAACCATTCCGATGGTTTACTTCGGGAATCTGAAGAAAGATTAAACTCGCGGCTTTTTGATGTTGAGAAGAAAGAACAGCTTGCTAGAATAGCTAGCGAACGTAATCACTCACCAGATGGAGCGGTCAATAATACAACGGCTAATTCAGTTATCAAGAGAGATTCCAACTCTGCTCCTTCTATAACATCGTCTGAATCTGCGTTTACTCCTGCGGTGACAAATGGAGTGGACAATGGAAGTCAACCAGTGATAAGTAAATTGGATTTGGAAGAACATCGGCTTAGATTATCGCGAGTCAATGGTACATGTCGTGTGGAAAGCAGTGAGTCGGATGATGATGAACAAAAAGCTGAAAAAAGGCGATGCCAGTTGTTAACTATTGCTTCTGGACCGCCGTTGAAACTAGATCAGTCTCCTAAGGTGAGTTTTGTTTGATTTTGAATGATTTTGTTTTAATTGGTATTTTTAATTTTTCAGAAGTTAAATTTTTTGGGAATGTTTGGCCTGACTACCCAACAAAATAAACGAGGTACTTTTTCCTTCTTTAATGTATTGTTTAGTGAGATACTGGCGCCTGAACTGGTTGATAACAGGCCAAAATACGGGCGCTCAAATCACTTATTGATGCGGTAACTTTATTTTGGCTCTTTTGGCTTTGTGATTCTGTGCAGTGAAAATTTTTTTATTTAAGTTTTGTTATTGTTTTTTCTCACTATTGGAAGGTTCGTGTGGCTTTGAGCTCTCCTTTTTTGTCATGACAAAAATGTGCGAATGGCCTGACATTAAATATCTCTCTTAATCCCATCGTCCTGTATGTCCCCCCTTTAAATTTACAAGTCAAAAACTAAAGACCGCGTAATGTTTTTAATTTAAAAAAAAATTACATAGCAAAGAGCAAAGCAATTGGGCGCCGCGCGAATCCAAGTAGTTTCGGCATTTTATAATATCCATGGCTGTTGGCAGAAATCGAATTTGAAAAATACGTGGAGCGGCGCCAGCGCCATCATGAACCGTGCATCAGTCCTTTGGAGGATATCTCTCAACAAAGTCCGCGTCTTCCCATCCCTCCCGGCATCTCTCCTGACGATCTGCTTCGTGAGCCCGACTACCCCCAGAAAGTGCAGTTCCTTAAAACTTTCAACTTAGAATCTAACTCAAAGGACAGACAAAGAGGTAAAATAAAAATAAAAATATCACCAAAAATATTACAAAAGAGGGACTACAGCTAGGAGGCACCCCACAATTTCCCCTTTTCCATTCAATCCACACTTCTTTTTTTCTTAAAAAACAGCAAATTCCTTTACCTTCAATCACAACCACAATAGGACCGCATGATAATGGTAGTATCAATGGCACGCTCGTATTTTGCTCTGCTTTTTCAACTTGTTCTTGCATGATGTATTTCTTGCAGTTTTTTTTTGAGTGGGTGCTGCTTGTTTTCTACCTTGCTTGCAGAGTTGGTTTTATTACCAACTTTGCATTTTTTATTCTTCATGGTTCAGTAATGGACATGAATTCGCACACAAATTCAGTTCATAAAGTTATTGGTAGGTGGGATTTTTTTCGACGTGTTGAATTCTTATTTTATGACTATAAGGTAAAAGAAACAGGGTTCGTACATTTAAGTAATAGAAATTCTTTACCAGAAAAAAAAGCGGCGACACATTCTTGCTTAAAATGCACATTGCAGCTTTAAAATTGTTTGTTTTTTATTAATGTTAAACCTTGTTCCGGATTCGTCTTTTGTGGTAAAATTTTCTTTTTTACATTTTTTTTTGCATTGACTTGAATATATGGACCCTGAGAATGGAAAGAAAAGAAAAGGAAAAAAAAAATGTTCCCACATATATCCCCTCATCCCACTTTCTTTTTTCTTTCTTTCTGTTCATGGTAGAGCAAGATGCCATTTGGCAGGCTGTTGTGGAAGAACGGCTACGAAGGAATGGCTTTTTCGATCCTGCCTTACAATGTTTGGTAGCAGAAAGGCAAAATGGTGGTGGTCGGGAGCAAGCAACACCAGGTTGGAATTTAATTAAAAAATTTTTTATGAAGTGTTTATATATAATTAATAATTTTACTGTGGTTAGTTTAAATGTCAAAATTATTTATTTGATCCCTTTGTGTGTAGGGTTTACGTCAAATGGTAAAGGTTTAAAGAGGAAGAAACACGATAAACATAAGACGAATAAAGTGATGCGACAATCGTCTCCGCTTTCGTCTTCGTCCCAGGAATCTTTGTCTTTGGGTGTTTCTGCGTTGCAAAAACCGAAACAAATAACAACACCACAACCTTCACGCCAACATCAAGGTATCTTAGACTTTTAATTTGGTTTCTGAATAGATAGTTAAGAATTTTTATTATTTTAGATGGTCGACGAAGTGTACCAGGGCAAATGTCACTGGACAGTCCACAAAATGCAGTAAATGGAGACGCGCAAAGACATATGCAAGGACACAGATTTGGAGAACGTCGTGTTGTTTTGATGACTAGTTCCTCAGAATTGACCAAAAACAAACAAATCAAGGACTTTGCTCAGGAATTTCACGAGTCTGTTTTACAAACAACTCAGAAGCAACAAGCTATGAAATTAGGTTTGCTAATTAATTCCTTTACTAGCGACTTTTTTGAGCCATAGTTTGGTTGCAAATTGCTCGTCAGGTGCAATTAAGAAATCTATACTGTAATTAAGTTTTATCTAAGATACAGAAAACTATCATATTGTGGTAGCACTTTTGACCAATAGAATTACACGAGCTTAATTTCATTGACCAATCTGAATGTTGGTAAAATTAAACTAATTTAACTCTATTGGTTGGACTCAACAGCCAATTTATGCCATTAAAACTTTTCCAAACTTTTAAAGAGAGTTTATAGTTACAAATGTGGCTTTGAAACTATTTATTAATTAAAGTCTCTAAAATTTATTTTTATTCCAATATAGCTGGCGAAAAGAATGCATACAAATCTGTTAGCAATTTAACAGATTCCAAAGCAATTATAAAAAATTTATGGGACGGAAGTAGCCACAATAATTCGATTAGTAAACCAAATGACCAACATTATGAACGCGAATCTTATCGGTGGCCTGGTGTAGAATATTTAATGGAATCTTACGAACGACACTTGCAAGGTATGTTTATACATTAATATAATTTAATTCACTAGTTACATTACGAATAATTTTAGAACAAAAATTGGAACGAGAAGTGTTATTAGAACAGTGTCAGAGATTGCGACTTGCTAACCAAGAATATAATTTGATTGCTGATAAACTTAGCAAACAAATGACGGTAATTCAGAAATAATATTATTTGAATTTAAATTATTAATTCAGGGAACATGGTTTAACAGGAATTAGTTCAGGGTAAGCGGCAACAGGACGAAGAAAGACGAGAACTTCAAAATAGTATTGATAACTTGAAGCGATGTCTTCGTGGGACCCGGTAGCAAATGTTTGTGAATTAAACTGTTATAATAATGAAGCCACAAAAAGGGTGGTAAAGAGTCGTGTTTGACTCTTGAAACTAGCAGTTTTCAATTGATGTAATGTAATTTATTCGTTGGTGAATTTTTATTCCTTTTTTAATTTTTAATACCACAAAAGCAGCTTGGACATTGTGATGAAATCTACATGAGCAGTTCAATTTGTTATAAAATAGTGAAAACATTGTGCAGTATTTTATTTTTTAAATCTAAAATCATACTGAGTATATTTTAATGACTGTAATTAATATTTTTAAAGACACGTAACATTTTCTTATGTTCAATTTGCACTTAAAAAAACTTTTGTGCGTAGCAAATGATTATTCCAAAATCATTCCAGTGACAAATCGCATTTTCCAGTGATTTTTTTATCCCTTATTTTTTGAGAATGTTTCCCCTAGGTCGTTTTTAAATAATTTGAACCAATCATCAGCTGTGATTGACTATTTTAAATTTTTTCTTAGTTATTTTGTAAAACACATCATCCATTCTAATGGGTGCTATTAGGAGTTGTTTGTTTGCTCCTAGTACTAGTCATTTATTTAAATGACAAAAACATCATTTTTTTATTTTGTTTTGTTAATGTTTTCTGTATAGTGCAATTCTGTGCGCTTATTATTACTTTATGTTTATTAGGGCTGGATAAGCCCATTATACTAAACTGAATTTATTTGTATTAAGCACTGTATAAATTTTTTTTAGTAATGAAGTTTCAATGTCGTTATTAAATCACATCTTTGCAGTACGTTCAGTGTTATTTTTATTATTATTACAGCTTCATAAGTTTCTAATGTTTTTCAAATTTGAAAATTCACATTTTACAGATGTTGGATTAGTATTACAATGTTAAAACAACCTTCAGGAATGTATGTCCGACTTACAACTCACCGAGGTCATATGAAGTAAGTAAACACAGCATATTTTTAAAACAATACTGATACAAAAATTACTTACAAAATTCAGGTTCATATTTCAAGTAACCAATATGATGCCGAATCCGCTTGCCAATAACAACTGTAACTTCAGGAAGGATATTTGCATATTTGTTTCCATTGGTATCGACACAAAGTGTATATACTCCTTGCTTGCGAAGGCCCGGCTGGAAGCGCGGAGGTCTACAAGTTAACTGCCTCTTCGAAATGGAAGTGACGAGACATTCATCAGAACCAATTTCCACAGTAATATCAGATGTTGTGCAAGCAGTATCCAATTGTAAACCCTATCATAGGCATAAGAATACGTTCGATTAAGTTCACTCATAAAATTCAACATTTCAAATTACTGACATTGATTGTTAAATAATCACTCTTGAAATGTTTAATATAGTGTGGCTCGTCAAATGGGTTATATATTGGATTCGGATAAACCGTTGCATTGTAATTACCGTAATCCGTTACATTATCCATTATGAATCCAATCTTTAAATTCAATGGATTATCGAAATCGGTTGCTTCATCTGCAGGAATCTTCGGAGACGTACAAGCCATATAATGAGCAGTCTCGACACGACAAGGCTGCAAAGCAATTAACAAATTGTCAAACTCTGTCATAAATAATCCTTATGATTACTTACACCGGCATAGTCTTGATTGTCGTATGTAATGTAAACTGTTGGTGATTGTGAAATTTTATCAAAGTTGTATCCTTTCACTCGAATATTAATTCCGCCACCGGTTATGACTCTGATCTCGTTATCGAAATATCCCGCTTCAGCTGATGTAATTTCCGGATCATCGACATAAACAAATTTATCTACGAATTCTCGGTCAGTTTTGTCAATTTTTACATTTATTTTTGCTGATGATTGTTGAAAGGTTTTTGCTCTTTGCGTTATACAACGAACTTGGGTACCAGAATGGCTGAGAATAGTTTGTAATAATTAATACATTTAAAAAATTAACATATTTTTAAATGTAAATTTTACTATGTAATTTTGCAGGGACTGTCGTCGACTAAAACCTGAAACGAAGATCCGACGTCCAAACCATAACCAACTATGACCAGTCGGCTACCTCCAGACCTTGGCCCTTCTTTGGGAGTAAAATAGTCTATCCCAAATTCCTCCTGTCAATTATTATTTTGGATAAAAACAGCAACCCAGTGTCCTGCTTAATTCATACTTACAAATTCAAAACGATCAGATGATTCTAATAGAGCTTGATTTTTTAATTTAACTACGACACTACCTTCATAATGTTTAACACCAGGCGGTAAGTCAGTTTTGATTTCGCACACAATTCTGGAATGTAGTTGAAAGGTAGGTGGTAGAAAGTGTTTTTTTTTAATTACAAAAAAGAAAACAGTTCTAAAAATTAATAAAACTCACACTGAACCGCTTTCATAGTGTTCTTCTAGTAAAATACATGGAAAGCCGGCTACGGTCACAGCTTCAATATCGTCAAATGAATTACCCAAATGGTTGCCTGTAATCTTGAGTTCAGTACCCCCTTCTGCAGGACCTCGTTTTGGATCAAACTTTAGGTAAGAAAAAAAAAGTCAAGGTATTGTAATTAGAATGTGCTATCAATCAAAATAATTACTTACATACAGTAATTTCGGATTAGAGCAGGTTTCGCCACTCTACAAAATATATACAATTAATTATGTATAATTATATACAGTATTACAGATTGCAAATGCATTCTTGTTTCAAGCAATCAATAATATGGAAAGTTCAAGTTGCTACTAGCAAGTTTGGTAAGGTACGTTAAGTGTCAAAATTTTGCTAGTACTGTTAGTACTATCATTATACGAAACTATCGTTATTACCTGTACCAATTGCAAAGAAGACATGTTTTAAGTGCGCAAAAGCTTGTCTTTTAGAAAAAAAAAGTGTATATGCATACTCACACATTCAAATGCTGCTGTTCCTAGTGTATTCCAGCAAGCTAGTAGCATACAAATTATGTAAATGCATGACATGTACCCCATCTTTATAACAAAAATGTTTGCTCTTTCTAAAGTTTTACTTTTCTGTCTAAGAAATTAAACAGGATACATTTTTTATACAACCCGGTTGTATAAAAAAAAATGTTTTAATATTCTAACGGCCTTGGAATGTTAATATATTTTTTCAGTGTATTTAGAACCGTATTTTAATCAAACTAAGATAACGAAGCATTAAAATTTGTGGAATCAATCAAAGATAGCTTCGTGTAACGGTGTAATTTGATACTGTAGATTTTTTATAAATTGCAAGATTAAGAGTAATCTTCGAAAGTTCAATAATTTGTCTACTCCTATAGAATTTCCAAAACAAAATGCAATTAAATCCACATACACAAGAGATCGTTATACTAAAATTTGGCTTTTCTTTTACTTTATCCAAATGTTTTTGCTAGAAGTTCTTAAGGAAGTGGGCAAGTTTCAGTTCAAACGCACCAGAAGCAAGGATGTATATAAGGATGTGATGTATTATATGCACCCTTGCAAGAAGTAAATAATTGTTATTTACTTCTGACCTTACCAATTCACCCAAATAGTGTGTTCAAACTGTTTAATCTAAAAAAATAAACAACCGATGTCACGTAAACGTTTGCTAAAGGGCAATAAGACGTGTAACTTACATACGAGGCGTATAACTTACATGAAAAATTTTTCGATTGACAATTTTTTGAAGGTTGCTTTATGTCCAAATTTAATCAGAGCGAAACTTGAAACTTGACCATTATTTTTATTTCCAGGAAGCTAGTATATTACAATAACTTTAAAGTTATCATTTTACTCTCCTGAAAAATGTGTTATTGACTACTCATTCTTACAGATGAAATGCAATTTATAGCATTTTCGATTGAAATTCTATTTATCCAATCAACTAACCAAATGCTATGAAGGAGTTTTCGTAAGCCTTTAATCCTTTACCAGAATTTATCGATACCTTTTCATCTTTTAAAATGAAACTACTTATCAAGCAAGACGCAAACTTATTTATTGAAACCAACGATTTTATGCGCAATATTAGTTAATATTAATTAAACTTCACACTGTGAATATTTTCTTCGAAATTTTTTATTCCAAATCAGCACTTAATTTTCCAATGTGTTGACGAACAACTTGATCTAATATTTGATAAATATCTTTACAACCCTGAATAGCCACATCCAGTAATTCACTCAAGTGGTCAACGTGTAATCTTGAAGTCAATTCCATCATGACAATCTGCTCAGACCGAGGCAAGATAGCAACAGTCAAGTCAATTCGATTAGAAGTTTCAGCATGACTTGCATCAACCAAAGGTATATCTTGAATGAAACCTGCATTACATGCACATACGTAATCTTTTATGGGAATTCCAGCATCAATTACTGCTAATGTAGCTGCGTTCACACAAGCACAAAAATTTCCACCATCTGCTTGTAAAACCTATAACAGAAGAATTATTTCAACCGTATATTTTGCCATTTTAAAGATTATACCTCTACGTAAATATCAATTTGCGATCTTGGATACAATTCAGTTTTAATAACCGCCTCAAATGTTTGTTTGAGGTGATTTGTCATTTCTTGAGATTTTCGATCTCCTCGTGGTCTCCGTTTTCTTTCTCCAGTGCTGAATGTTGCCATACTATATTGACAGTTGATTAGAACTTTGTCATGGATAATATTTGCTCGGCTACCACGTATCTGAAATTGAGTAATTGTTATTAGTAAACCTCTATGTAAGCTGCTACGGACACGTGCTTACCTCATGTGGTCCATAAACAGTTGCTAACACTTTCGTATTTCCTTGTTCAATGTAAGCAGATCCGTCTGCTTGTGTAAACACTCCAAGTTTACACCTGATTTTACGTAATTCATTAGCTCGTCTGCCGTCTATTCTGAGTCCATGATCAGCTAATAACTCGAAGCCAGCCATGTTTGTTATCTAGTTTCTACGGTAGTCTGGAGAGGTCACACAAGTGCCATGGGAGTTTCCGTAAGTTCGGTTTCCGGGTATCTATTATTAAATCAATGCTATAGTTGGTACCTGACGTCACAAAATGTCTAACTGTGAACTAAAGATGATACAATTGTTGTCAATGCACCTCACGTGGTAAATATGTAGTTGTTATGAACGCGCAAACTTTTAGGTTCTTTGAACTTTTTATTGTGACAAAAAGGTAATTTTAATTTGCCTCTTTATTCTAATGTTGGCCTATTCCTTGCAAATTATGTCAAATTTTCATTCGCAAGACGGTTGAACGCTTGACTGATTTAACAATATTACAATAAACCAATAATAAAACTAATTATAGGCCTATTTGTTGACGCGGTAAGAATTGTTGAATTAATAGCAGCCCACTTAAATTACGTTGTGTTGTAACACAACGTTAATGTTTTTACACCCGTAAAGAAAAATTTATTTGCTGAGTAGAATAAAATATTACCCATGGACTGGACATTGGGAGCACGTGTTCGAGAGAATAGAACAGCAGGTGTCACTTTACAAACTCAGCACTAACACCTAAAAATAGGTATCAGGTGGTGTCGTCTATCCACTAATTTTTATATCCCACAAAGACTATTTTTTGGGGTGAATCTGCAGCTGCTCATGTTCCACTAAGAATGAAAAAATCGAATCACAGGCATGATTGATGAATTTAATTAATTATATTATTCATTTTCTAGGCAATTGGCTGAGCATAATTACTTCATTGTTTAATCGACTGGCAGAAAATTGTTTCTAATATCAATTATCGGGTATGTAAAAACAAAGTACATGTAAATGTTTATTAACTGGTCTGTTTCAATTTAAATTTGCCGTTGCAAGACTAACAACATTTATACACTGTTCTTACTTAAAGTAGCCATAAATGTCAAATCAAAATTTTAATGTCAAAATTAAATTTCAGAATTCTTCATAACCGTCAATGTCTGCGACATTAATATTGAAATAAATGAAGGTAGAGCAGATCAACCATAACGTACATCACATTCCACCCATTCAGGTAGGAAGTAATTTTCTTAACTTAAAATTAACGAGGTTGCTATTAATGAATACTTGGAATGCATGAATGAAATTATTCAAGAGGATAGAGAACGTGATTTCTGTTGAATCATTCTCTGAAAGCCATTGCCCTCATCTTACTGTCATTATTTCGAAAACTAATTTAAAATTTACACATTCATAACAGAATTATTAATTCGTAATTGACACTGAATGATAAATTGGAGAAGTTCGACAGAAATGTATAAAAATGTAAATGAATAGTGACAAGAAAGTGATGAAACTCTTCGGAACCCGGTGTTTTTTATAGCTGTTCATGGATATGACGTGATATGCGAGAAATAACTTTTATATAACATTACCTTCTTGAAAATGAGTAATTCAAGAAAGAAAATTTTTAGACTTGCAAAAAAAATCTGAATAGTTGTTGAATAAGATTCGAAAAAGTAGATGATTGGTGACTATAGTTGAGAATCACTTCAATTGTGAATTTGAATATATCCTTGATAGAAAAATTGAATGCTTCTGGCAAAATCCCAGCAATAGTGGCAGTAGAAATTTGCAAGATAATATCTTGTGATTTGCGCGCTCAAGTTGGAACCAATCAAAAACACGGCATTAGAGCAAAAGGCCAATTGAACCTATCTCATATCTTTTCATCGTGGAATTAATTTGGTCAAAAGTTGATTGATTTTTACGGCTTGGAAGTAGTTCAAGCTTATATGGCTCGCCTCCAGAACATGGCGGAAGTAACGTTCAGGATTTGCTTCGTCGACTAAGAGCGAGAAAACCATGTGTACGCCAGAGAAACTACGTAACTGACAGCTAAGGATTTTATGGGAGACGGCCCCCCAATCCGTCTCAAAAGTGGATATAGCTGTGGCAATAAGAGCTTGCGAATTGATTGACGTACTTAGATCCTATCTTTTACCAATTTATTTAACATATCAACGAACATCTGTTCGTTGGGGATTTTATCTGTGAGAACTATAATTCGGGGATTTTGATGATTGAACTTTTTTTTGTATTAAGTTTGGTATTAACGAGAACTGGGTTCTTTAATAAGAGAGTTTGAAACACTCGCAAGTTCAGTGAGTGCAGGATAATCTTTAAGTTTAGCGGTAATTGTTGTTGCATGGTTTAGGAGCTGTCAGTTTAGGGTTGCCCTTCTCACTGCTTTTTCCAGTTATGTCAATCTGCCGAATTCCACTTGTGGTAAGGAACATTTCTAAAATACAACCCTTAGGCTCATTTACCTATTACTCTAAAATAAGTTTGGCATTCCAAAAACAAATTGAGAAGTTTTTCCAGTAAGTAAAGTTATGATGAAAAAAAGGTGTCTGGAATTAAGAAATACTTTCCATACGTTTAGTATACTTTAAATAAAACGGTTATTCTAAAATTCTAAAAAAGAAAATTGATGAATCACTTTATGATCTGAAACTTGTGATTTTTTTAAAGCTGGAATTTTTTGCATCAATTTTCAAACACCTAATTAAGGTCATATAGTTAAAAATAGATTATAATGATCTGTTTTGGTTGTTCTTACAAGGTAATTCGGAATGTTCTTAGGCTTTTGAGAGAAACCTTGAGAAAAGTGGATGGAGTTGAACAGTTTCTGTTTGTAGATGAAAGTCAACAAGTATAATTTTTTTGGTCAATCACAACTGTTTGTAACAAGCACTGTGTCGTCATCCATGCATGATTGGCTTAAAGAAAATTAATTTCGTTAATTTTATTTGTTGAGAGTCTGATGGGCACGCCGTTGCGCAAAGCCTTAAGCAGCACCTCTGCTGTTTTATTAGAGAAATGCTTCCATGAACATGTTTGTAGGCTGTAACTTGCAAATACAGTACACTTTAATAACTTTTTTGTTTGCCTCTTATAATAATTCATATCAATATTTATCAATAATAAAACGGAAATTTTTCGAAAGTAAAGAGCTTCTTTATTTGTTTAGAAAATTTTTTTATTGCAGCTACTTTTACGAAAATTGCATTGAACTTAGTAAACAAGGCACAGAATATTTATGGATACTGAATGCTAACATGAAATCATAGACAGCAACTTAAACATAGGTATATTTTAAAATTCTCTGCGCATATTTAAGTAATTAGAGACATCAGTATTATATTGAAAAAAACTTAAACCCGCCTTCTTTTATCCTAAACAATGTCATCATTCTATTATTGCCTTTTAAAGCAATTGCGACAAAACCCAAAAGGAAATAAATATTTCCAAGCCATCAGAACCCTCTATGGTTTGAAAGAAATGTCATTGAAGAAAGAATTCTTTGATGTAGTGTTAATACCACTTGGGGCTTTCCGCGTATCTTAGGTGAATAACTTAGTGAAAATTTTCTCTTTGAATTTGGTTAAAAGTGCAATGATTTTGTCTAAAAGAGTTGCATCAACATTTTCTTTTGATGATACAGATATTGAATGCTATGAAATGACAGTCTGAGAACTGTAGGTTTCTTTTCTTATTATTGATTTTATTTCGTCTTGTGGAGGTTTTATAAAAAAACGAATTTCTATTTTCATTTTTTATTGCAATCTCCTCATTGGCATGGAAGAAGTGTTGCGCACACATGACCAACAGTGGAATCACACATGTGGAAGTAATAGAAGGACGATACCCTATGATTTTGAAACAATTTTAGTTGACTGGAGCTCAAAGAGGCTGGTTGTATGGTGGGAAAGTTGTCTTTAACCTCTTTCAATCTAAACTGAAACTATGATTTGCGGGTGAATGACATAACGTATATTAATTTGATGTAATCAATTTGAAGTTGTGGTCACTTTAAAGAGCAATTTAATTTCTAATCTCATCAAACTCACACTACTAGATTAAATTAATTAATTGCTCACTATTGGTCGATGTGAGCAGTTATTATAATGAGCCCTAAGGGAATGAATGTCAATTTTGGCTGTGTGTCAATATTACCTAAGTAATTGATCCGAAATGATGAAAAGCGAGGTGATATATTTAATTTCAATTTGAAAATGGTATTGAAAATTGTTTATTCATGTTGTCTGTATTGGATAGCTTTGTATCTCTCATGTTGAGACATTTCTGTTTCTGTAGTCGAGCAAGTGAATCCTCTGGCTTGAATACATGACAAATAACTCATAAAGTTGAAGCTCTAGAGGCAAACTGCAGATTTAGGACTCGTTTCTCTTGTCAAATCATGCTTTTGAAAGCTTTAAAATTTGAAATGAAAAAGTAGACGATTTTAAAATTCTATTAATTTTGAAAACTTTATTTTTCTTTCTGGAAAAAAATGTCAGTTGGAGAGGTTATTATGATCTTATATGAATTTATTTTGTTCATGTCACTCTGGAGATTGGAAAAAATTTACTTGAAATTGTGCCAAAAGAAGAAGAGGATTATATTGTAAAATTCCATAATGACGTATCAAAATGGTTGAGTGGCTATTCATAAATGTTTTATTTATTTTTAAAGATACTTTTCATAAAGTAATAAACTTGGCTTACATTTTTTTCTGATTTAGTTTCAGTATAATTCTATTATAATTTACTAACTTATTTAATGACAACTTCACCTTTCAGTACAGAACTTGATAATACACTTTAAGTAATTTAAAATTTAATCTCATAGTGAATGTTTGCTCAAGTGTATTCAAATTTGACTACTATTAAGTATCTCGACAGGCTTAAGGTACACGCAACCCGTTGACATTTAATCACGTGATCTAGATCAACCAATTGTTGTGTATTGGCTGAACTGTGTGAGATAACGGATTTTCAACTCAAGAGTTTTGAAATGGAAAAATGGAATTTAGTAATTTGTTGGTATTATTCTCTGTATTTATTTCTATAAATTCTATTAAGTTTTTTTACTATAATATGGAAACTAGGACACTCAACTCACCCCCCACAAGGCCATTAATTAATAATATAATGTCGTCAATGTAACAGTCTTGTGTGTAGTTGGGACAAACACGTTTGATGATCCTTTTGGAAATCCCTCGGGGAGTCCTTTTACTTTGCCCGTTGCTACCATTAGAGAATTATCTAGGGAATTTATTGATTTCATTGTGCCCGGAGTGCTTGAGATCAATCGCTACGAAATGGAAGTCCTTTTACCTGAAGCTGATGCAGTGACCAACACTCAACAACAAATTTATGTTTAAACCATCAAAATCATTGCGAAAATGCACTTGAACTTTTATATGGTCAGTTAACCTGAACATGGCCTTACTTGAACATTGCAATTTGATGCGAATGGGAAAACGTTGTCTTTTACTCTTTCACCCGTTTCAGTTTCTATAGAAACTCCGTGACAGATAAATGGAATTGTAGCGTAGAATTTGTTAAAAGTGTAGTTTTGCTAGAGACGAATTTGACTCAATTTTTTATTCAAGCCACATTCACCCGAGAAAATAGACGAGTCCTTTTTGAGAAAAGACTCAAACCTAATTAAAGGAAATCTATAAATAACTACACGATATGGAATAAATTTCTGTGAGATTCACCTATAAAACCTTATTATCGAGAAAATCAAATAACTTTTCTTTAAAGGCGGGGAACTTTCATTTCTCTTTTTTTTCTATTTCTAAATCAATAAGTTGGAGCTAAAGAAACAGAATTGAAAAAGTAAAGGGAGAAAAAGAAGAAAGAAAAATTGGGTTGTTTGTTTGTATCTAGAACCGATTGCTCACTTGTTTATGCAGAGATGTATGTTTCCATTCCGTTTTGGTCTTGCACGGAATTCTCAGTGGGAGAGGAACCTTTTTGTCTTGGTTGGAGTTACCTTTTTTTAAACTCCATCTGGTGTTTCAATTTGTTTTTCTCTTCTGCTTAATTGATTCAAAATGGGTTTGAAAAGAATATCTCTGGTCTTAAGTCTATCAATCTTTTAAGACAGTTAAAAATAATTCATATACTATAAAATCATTCTTCATTTTGATGTTATTACCTTTAGTTTTAGAGTGGATTTTCACTTTAAGTTTATCAATCATTGACAATTTGGGATCGCAAAACTTGCTGATGGATTTTTAAAGTGGAAAGCATTTTCCGTTTGACTAAACAGCCAGTTGGAAATTATGGTTCTTTAAAAGGAAAGAGGAAAAAAAACCAATTTACACTTTTTCAATATTTTATTTTCCTTTTATTTATAAAACAGGACAGTAAACGATTATGTTAAACTCTAGCTTTTCTTCTTTTATTTGGTTTATGTCTTTTTTGTCCCACCCACGCCATTATTTTTTTTCTTTTAAAAAGAATGAATGCAAAAATTGTGCTTTGGAGGTTTTAAAATCACAGCAGGAACGGCTGTAAAATGAGAGAAATGGAGAAAAATATCCCTTTCAGCAACACACTCGCTTTTATTTAATGAGAAAATGCGACCCTGCCAAAGTTAGCAATTCAGTTGGTGTTATAGGTTTTCAAGTGGTGTCTGCGTGCTGAATAAATAAACGTGAAACGCATTGATTTATGAGGAAAGCTTTCTTTCTCAATCCAGAGATATACACGCATCAAAATCATTTTTTTTTTGTAATAGTAGTATTCAAAGGATTAAGAAACTTTAATGCTTGACTTTGACTTTTCAACAATGTCGACATTTTTTCTTCTGGGAATAAAAATTAAAAAATAAAAATGATATATTATGCAGTCTTGTGTCTTTAAATTTTTACATTTCATTCTCATTCATTCGCTGTTACTTTTTGATGGAATTAAAATTCTGCTGTTCGGTTTAGAATACATTTTTATGTTATTGAGTTTTGTTAAAGTTTTGGAGAAAGGAAACTTTCTGGTGGTCAATGTGATCAGATGTTATGTCGTGAAAAAATTTAATTAGATTGAGTTTGAAAATCTAATCGCACCCAGTAGGGAAGATTTAATTTCTAGAGTATACAAATTTGTTATCTGTTGTTATTAGGGAGATGGAGAATGCCAGAAATTAATCTGAGGTAAATACAAATTTAATGGCGTTTTAGAAACTTTTTAATTATCGATTTTTCGTCAGGAAAAATGAGAGAAAATGTAAACAATGAAAGACAATACTTTGGTATCGGGTTTTATGTTGTGTGGAGAAATTAAAGAAAAGCTTCAACTCAATTTTTAAAATCTTTTGAGCTCTGTTTTTAAGTTGCGTTCTATGAATAATTCATTACAACTTTCATTCGCATTCTTTGTCTGAAACGGGTAGTGTTGATTGTGTCAAATTGGAATTCAGATGCACTGCAGACATGATGATTATTCTTTTTCTAGATTCGAAAAGAAAATTTGTAAGTTTTGTAATTGTAAATCTCATATTGATTTTAATTCACCAAAAGTTGAATTGAAATGAATACTAAAAGTATTTTCCAATTTTGCGTCTCGTATTTTGTTTTGTGTTCGAAATGCGTAGATACTCCAACCAATGATAATTTGAAATTAATAAGTGATACTGATATTTATTATTAGCTTAAGGGTGTTATAGGCTAATTAAAGTTAATAAAGTATAACGGGTGTAATTACAGTTAGAATTAGAAAATGACAATATTTGTTTGGTAATAGACATACCTTATTGTTAAAGTAATTGCACTAATCATTAACATGCTATATTTCAATACGTAAAATATATGCAAATGGTAACCATTTGTAAAATTATTAAAACTATGACGCTTTAAAACAGTCTTTATAATAGTATGAAAAAAAAGAATAAAACTTGTTCATTTCCTTTCTATTATGACAAATCATTTGTATCGTTAAAATGTGACTGCGCAAACTCACCCTTGTCTTCACTCTTAAATTAGAGACGGTCTGCCAAGATGCTGTAGGCAAAATAAAGGGTTGTGCCCTCGTAGAGTGAAATATTACCTGAGCTTCACACTCGTCATGCTTTGTGAAATGGAATTGTATCATTTTAAGACCCAACTAATTAAGTTGGAAAAGCAAAGTCTAGTCTCGTCTTAAGTAGTTTTTTTTTTTAAGGGAGAAGCTTAAAGCAATTGAATCAAGAGCTTAGAATTCTCTTTTTGGGGTGGGTTGGCAATCGAAATAATTTATCACCTAACTGTTAAGAGAAAACATTTCCGATTTGATGGTTGTGATTTCTCTTTTTTTTTTTTTTATTTTATCCTAATTTAAGATTCTTGTCTTGACTTGCGGTTTCCCTTGATGGAGTCACGTGAGACTTTAGATGCTGAGGAGGGTCAACTCTACAGTTCGATTGAGAACGGAAATTACATCTTTGCGGTGTCCATGGGGTTAAAAGTTGGAAACCCGTTGTTGGAAATGCGTGGGAGGTTGTTATTTGGGATTGCGTAGACGTGCCTTTCCAACTTACTTCTTTTGTGTTTTTGACTCTCGACATTTTTGTCGGGTTTTATGGGCCGTGCGTTAAAGGTTGAGTTGCTTGTTATTGACAAATATCCGCTTGAACCTCTGAATTTTTCCTCTCTTATTTATGGCCATGCGGAAATGTAAATAATGTAACAATTTTCTTCTGTTTGCTTGAAAAATTTGTGATGTTTTCGGAGTTTGTGGGGCTATACTATTTTAGTTGAAGCATTAAGTGACAGCTAAGTCCATTAACTATCATATGTTATAGAGTATTAGTTATTGGTAAAACCTAGCCTATTGCTCATATCAATAGCGCTATAAAAAGCATTTTTTTAAAAAATCTAGGTTATAGCTTTTGTATGATACCAGGTAGACATTACAGCAAAAATTCCAAAAACATTGTTGAAAAAGTTTTTTTTTAGTATTTTACAGTATCAGTAATTTCAGTACAATTTCTACAGAATTCTGCTTCAAAAAGGCTTGAAAAGTGTACGTCTTTAGGAGTAATGCATTTAATAGTCATGGAATAATATAAAAAGTATTTACACTTAAAGTTTCATCGACTATGTAATGTTATGGTCTTCCGGCTGGTACTGTAATGTACGTACGCTAGAAACTTTTAACTTAAGAACTGCAAGGCAAAGAAACATGAAATTAAAAATGTTTACGAGTACCGCCTTATACATGAGTAAAACTGCAAAGTGCGTTTAACTTTATAAGATTTAATAAATTATATTGGTTGACAGCAGCATAACAAAATAACTCGAAACAAGTCCTACACAAGTAAACACAACTGAATTACACCACAGCAGTTAGCTGAAGTGTTTATTGCACTCGTCATTCATTTTCTTCATGCTTTGAAAAAACTAGTTGTGTCAGAAGTAGATAAATCTTTTTTTGACTTTATCTTCTTTTCTACCGAAAATTGCGTATAAGAGATTGCATTGAAGTTTTCGATGCTACGTTTTGATTTTGGAAATGGAATAATAAATGTATGATTTAAAGTGTGTGAGACCATTAGACAACACACGTCTTTAATCCCCGCTGGTCTAAATACAGTGAGATATAATTACAACATAATATACAATACCCCTTTCCAGTAGCAACTAATATGCAATAATGATAATAAGAACAACAATAATAATAAATAATGGAACAACAATACCCAACAAATATTAGTTTTTGCGAGGTGCTCCAGGTAAAGTAAAAGCTTATAAGATTCCTATAGGAAAGCTTACCATACATTTTAAAATTTAATTGAATTATTGCAAAAATCTACTCGACTGTACTGCAGCATAATGGTTAAATATGTACCACATGAAATCTTTCCCTAACATTTTTCACTATATTTACTTTTTACAACCACTACAACCTTTAGTAATACATTTTGGGGTGAATTAATTTTGATCCAACTACAAAATAAAACTTTGGCTCTTGACTTAAAAATGAATCATTTGTAGAAGAAATTTTTTAAGTTATTGTAACCTCAAGTAGATTCAAGATAAATTCAAGCTCTAATTAATAAAGCTGCACACACTGAAGAAATCGTTGAACCCTTAAGGTTATTTTTTTAAGCGAAGCCAAAACAGGAAATAGTCAACCTGTGCCAAATTTGTACCTAACCTGATATCATGTTATTTATATCAAATTTCTAGTTTGTTTTTAAATGAAAAATATCATCCAATTAAAGATTTGTTGTAACCTGTACAAATGTCAGAAGAAGAAGAAACGTCTGAAGCTCTTTTCACCCTCCGTTGAGTAATTTTAAAACGAAAAAGCGGGCGCACAGGGATCCGGGTTGATCTTTTGCACAGATCAGAGATCCAATTAAAGAGAGATGAAAGGGTCAAGACTCGAAGTGATTAATTTAAGGAAGGAAAAAAAAGTTTACAGACTGAAGTTCACCATGTGCTAAATGCGATATTCTAATTTTAAAAAATAAGCCAGAAATATTTTGTCCTTGGGAACCAATTGACTGTAAATTTTTTTTTCGTGTTGTAGAGACGACAGAGTCAGACAACCTTCTTCTAATCGGCTTTGCCACTCCACTGTAATGAGCACGTTTTTGGACGACTGCTGATAAAAGTGAATAAATTTTGTAAATTAAAATTTCTTATCCGTTCTTTTCGCAAATCCTCTTGTACTTCCAAACTCGTGGGTGTATTCCAACATTTGCACTTGTTTTCCACCAAGTTTAAGCTTCTATGAAATCTTTGTAACTTTAATTAAGAGTGTTAAATTTTATTCACGTTATCACCTGAATGAGTTCTAGGGAAAAATTGAAAACTTCTGTTTCTTTTTTTTCTCTTTCATTTTTATAACTTTAACCTGCAGCCAATTTCAGAGGATGAAAAAAAAAAGATCAGAAACGTGTGTAAACCTGCAAAGTTTTGTGTTGCCCTGGAGATTTCGAGGAGCTTGAAAGAAAAGTTGATCTCTCTCTCATCTCTTAATGTTTGCTTTACGAGTTTTACGCTTGTTTTAACCGCTTGGCAACCATTAATAATCTGTAAATTTGTTTTAGAAAATAATTAAAATAAATCTTTAAAAAAGTTAATATTGTCCGTAGTCTCGTAGACAAATAATAAAAGTGTTTCCGTCCATAGCTAAGGTTGGATACTTCCCACGGTCCGTTTTGATACCTAAACACTAAGTTGTTGCACGCCATAAATTTCTTATAGGGCATTCAGGGCAAATCACATCTAACATTCGAACGGGAACTTTTCCTCAGTACATGAAAAAGACATGTATGATAAAGTAACTTTTTCTCAGTACATGAAAAAGACATGTATGATAAAGTAACTTTTTCGAATGTTTTGTTTTGCTGAAGTAAAAACTTACTCTTAAGTTTTTTTGTAACAATATTCGCAGATTCCTTTCTTTATATCTGTAGCTGTATTTAGACAGAAATTTTAGCTTGTATTTTCTTTTAAATAATCTTTAAATGTTTTTGTATTGAAACTCGCCATAGATCTAAGCCTTTTCGTCATGTGCTATTTACTTATTGTTTATGCAACAACGGTTGCATGCTAAGCAAGTAGCTTTTGAAACCGAGGTTTCTTTGCTTCATCTTGCAACAGTAAGATGATTCTTCTTTGACTTCTCTAACAAGAAGCGGTCGCAATCTTTTCTGTCTTTTGGGATTACCCGAGGTCGATATTGATATTAAGGTTCTGTAATTCTTCTTCTAATCATGTATGCTACTCTTATGGTTTCTTGTGTATGCAAAATATTAAACAATTTATTTTTAAATTAGTGTTGCTCTAGCTTCCAGACTATTTGCTGAAAGCACCCGCTACTTCCTTTAAAAAAAAAAAAAAAAAAAAAAAAAACTTGGAACTCTTTAAAAAAAATAATCAAATAAAGAGTTCTAAATATCTCACAAAACTGCGGGAAAATTTTTTTCCAAAAGCTTATTTTATGCGTTTTGGATTTTTTTAGACTTTTTTCTTCTTATCCGTAGACTTTTTTTCTCCGTAAAACCACATCTCTCGTTGGTAGTATAATCTAGCATCTATTTTGCTAATATTGCGGGTTTTTTGGGAAACAACAGATGTACACAAAACAAGAACATCAAAGCTGCGACTTTCGTGGCGAGAAATTTTAATTCAAACAAAAAGAAACTAAAATAGTTAAAAAGGAAATAAAATTAAAAACCGGAAAATTTTTGTAAGTAATTGGTTGGGTTTTTTGGCAATAATATACAAAATCAAAACTTTTTGAAATTTTTGCACATTTTTATGTATTTAGTAAAAATAAGCAAGCAGCAAATTATGTTCAAATTGTTTATGAAAACTTTTTGCTTTGCATTGCCACCCGAATCAAACTTCGAAAGAAATTATTTTTTATTAAATTTATTTAAAAATAATTAGCACTGACAATATTTTTTTCGGTAAATATACGCCTTATAGCCTACAAGTATTTACTAATGCTCCTTTTTTGTCTCCTATTTTTTTGTAGTTTTCTGTCGCTGTCGGCTTTAAGCTTTATACTACGCTTTTTAATCAAATTTTTCAAAGATGGAATTAGATTTTTCACGTGATAGGCCTTTTTATAAGTCTAGTTTTAAAGTACTAGTTTTCTCCAAAAATTGTATATTGATTGTTATAACTTTAAATTCTAAAAAATTGGTTTATAATCACAATTACACCGATGTCAAAACCCTGTGAAATAAAAAAGTTGTTAGATTGAGACAACATTTCAGTGGCACAAGGCTGTACATGTTACTAAAAATAAAAAAGTTATGTCCTCACCGGGGGAATTTTCGTCTGTCTGAGAAAGGATTGGTTACAACTATGGACATTTTCTTCTGTGGGCAACTCGCCAAATCTTTTCTGTATGAATGGAAAAAAATGTTGATGTTCACCACGAAAACAATATAATATATCCTCTAGATACTTGTTTTTCAAATGTTGAAGTTGCTCATCCATTTGCAATCTTGAGAGTTGTTAAGTTTACATCGCCCATAGCCATCCGTTTTATTTTAACAGTTATGCTGATGCCTTTGCCTGTAATTGAATCAGAGTAATTTGACGATGTGGAACTGAGTTAACGGACAAGTAACGACGACAGAATGAGCATCAAAACACTTGTTTAGCTGCTTTGTCTTTATGCGTTTGAATCATGGGTCCCTTGATGTGTGTTAGAAACGTTTTAAAGTGTTGTTGCTCTCTCCTTTTCTATATAAATATCCACTCCAATTGCCTTAATCCCCATTTTTAATTGCGGCTCATAACCATATTGGAGTACTCAGTTGAGTTCTGTGTGTTTTGGTTTTGTCTACTTTCTTGTTTGCTCTCAAGTCTCTCTTCTTATGTTAGCGAAAGAGCAAATTGGATTTTGCCCTCGCCTCGCTACACTTAAACGAGCTGCCTTCGGGTTTTGAACACAAGATGGTGGAAGACGACGACGGAGTGGGAGGGTGTATTCCACTTGGTGCTTGCTCCGCCTACTTCCATCTACTGCTTACAATGTGATGCTCGACTGGATTTTACATGTCTGCTCTTTCCACCCCTCCCCACACTTTAAATCCTACCGTGGTGGTGTTCTGTGCATATTCTATCGCGCTTTACATCGCTCTTAATCTCGCTATCGCTTGTTGGATCTGTTTATTTAGCCTCACCTTCACCAGACCCATGTACTTCATAAAAATGATGACTGCTATAAAGATCTTATGATTCTAGAAAATTTTATGCACCTTGCCAAGGTAAAGAAAAAAGCCTCTTAGAGTGTCTTCTCCTCTTCTACTTTTCCCCCATTGAATTCTGTGAGGGGACTTTTATCTTATCTAGTCATATTTTGAAATATTGACTTTGTTAATAGCATATTTTAGTCGACTTTTAGACTCGTGACGAGATTTGTATTTTCCTCCTGGGTGCTGTCCGGACTGAGATTGGTGGAGAAAGGGTCAGAAGAAAAAGAGGGGGAGATTTATGGGTGGTGGCGCATTTGATACCATTTGTATGTGATTTAAGGGGTCTTCAACCGCAATTTCTATCTGTGTTAGAGTGGGAGAAATCGGAGTTAAAGGATAATACTGAACTTAATTTCGAACTAGAGTGTCTGATCAAGTTGTGAAGTGTGATAAGGAATTTGTGGGAATGTCTTTGGTTCGAATTTATTTTTTCGACAAGAAATTCTGTTTTGGCACTTGTAGGAAAATGAATAAAAACCTGAGGGTTTATTTTACTCATATATATACAAAATTTATAATTGAATTATTTACTTTAAATAGTGTAATTTTAATTTGGTGTGTGTGTGTGCTCATTAAGCTCTGTTTAAATAAATATTTAAAGATTTATTAAGAGATATTTGCTTTGAAATATTGAGAGTTTTGGTAAATCACTTAAGATACGAAGACTTTAAAAACGTCAACTATAATTTGCCTTTAAATAATAATTTAACTTTCTGAAGTCTCGTATATCAAATGATTTATCAAAATTCTTAAAACTCATGTAGGCCTTAGTTCGTAGAAAATTCATCTTCTGGTGAGAGAAGATAGGAGTTATACCAGGAATTGAACCATGAGTCAATACAACCAGTCAATACAAATCCGTCATTGGCCTTGTGACGCTGGATTGATAACACATTTCGTTAAAGAGAGGAATAATTTACAGTAACATTATTAGTAAATTGTTTCCGTAAGGATTAATCAATTTATCAGTTTTTCTTTGTGTTATCCTCGATCTTGTTGACATGTTTCGTCTATCTGCTTGAAATTAATTTACTGTACCTCCCTATTAAAATTGTTAACAAGGATTCAATTATTGATCTACTCTGTGTTTTCAATAGTAGACAATGCAATTGTGTGTCATTTTAAGTATTTAGAATAGAGAAATAAATAAAGAGGTAAAGACATAACTAGATAAATCCTGTTTGTGATAAGGATGGTGTGTGGGGAGAAAATCTTTGGTAACTGGGAATTGCGTGAAGCTTAATCTCATTCATGCATCTCAGTGGAAAAGAAGAAGGCACACGGTGTGATTGCGTTGGTTGTGAACTCTTGCTTGATAAATTGATTAGCCCGTCACCAAGGTGGATCGATTGATTGCTACGGCTTCCAACACCACCACCAAATGCTTTATAATATGACCTGAAGAAATTCTTTTTGATGTAAAAGGGTGTGTAGCAGTTCTACGGTTTTCCATTGGCTCGACTGTCGACTTAATTCCCATGCTGTTCATCACCTGTCGGAATTAGAGGTTGTCACAGACTAGTTGCTAGCAAGTCAATTTGGTGGCCAATTTCTTAGGGGAATAACCCTTTTCTCACCGTGTGACGGAACTCATAAATATCTTGCAACCTCATGGGTTTAAAAGCTGATCGTTCATCAGACTTTTCTCTACCAAGTGTCATTAAGAACCGAGGGTTATTAAGTTTGTATTCTAACCCACTCTTTAAACTCTAGTTTTTATCCAAAATGTATTAAAGTTCGTCCTAAAAAATATTATATTCAGGGTTTATCTCTCTAGGCCATTAAATTTTTGAGATAAATTTTACGAGATATGGTTTGAATTATATAGACATTAAGAGTTAGAAATTTAATATTTTACACTTTTACTAACAAATACTGGAAAGATCCTAACAGAAGTAAGGAGACAACAAATTTTTTTGTTCTTCAACAGACACTTTTTTATGGGAATAGTGAAGAATTTGCTATTTTATGTTGTACAGTTAATAAAAGATTCAATTGCTGATTGAATCTCTCGCTTTGCTATTTCAAATTGGCTGTTTAATGTTATTATAAATTCAGAAATTTCATTAATCAAAAGCTAATTAACTTTTGATTATGATTGTTTGGACACTACTAAGTAAGATAATGAGTCGAAAGCGATTTCGATTGATTCCATAATCTTCCTGACGGACAGACCTCGAGTTGTTGTTTTGGCAACGTAACAAGTATACAACCTCGGTCACTAAAATCTTACATTTTTCCATAGGTCAGGAGACAACAATAAATGGTCAATTTACAAACATTGCAACTAAAAATTATCAAGATTTTGTTGTCTCTTGACCTGTTGAAAAGTGTCAGTTTTTACTACCTAAGTCTTGTGTACAACGTTTTTTGCATCAAGTATGACCCTAATAACTTTTTAGCGATATAAAGCTCATTTAACATAAGTTATTATCCTTTCTTGTGTGTTTTCACCGCCTATTACCCTCGTAGTTACTTGCGGCGTTAAGTCTTATTTTTCTTCCTCTCTGTCTTGTATAGTGGGAAAATCTGATTGGCTTTAGTTTTTATATAACAGTTTGTAAGTATAATGAAAATTTCCCTACTATATATTGCATAAGCAAAGCAATCATTTGGACTTAAAAGTTGGTTTGCTTTAAGTTCTAAACAGGTTTAAACTACTTATCATGTTTATTTAAAATTGAATATAACCATATGGCTCTAAGTCATACCGACAAAAGAAGTTTTAAGAGCCTTCAAGAGATTACGATTGGTTACATCCTCTGAGAATTAGTCGAAACTATACACCTTCAACTTTCTACAAACAACACAACTTCTAGGTCGTGTAAATCACATTTTGTACCCAAATTAAACAAAAAATAGGGTAAAGTTGAATGAAAAAGATTAAAAACTCTTAACTTATTTCAATTAGCGACTCCGTCTTAATTTATTCATGAATGCTATTGTTGTATCTTCTCCAACATTAAACTCTTTTAAACAATTCTCACCTAAGCCCCCACACTTAAACTAATATTAAATTTAAATTACTTTTTCATCCTCCTCTTGGTAATTACCAGTGTCTCTTGACCAATTTTCATTCTTCTTCCATCTGGGAACTGAAACACTGTTCGACAACCCCCACGTGACCAACCTCTGCAGCTACATTAAATTTCTATGCACAGTAAGAGCATCGAAGGCTTAACAGCAATGGTTCTGTGCCGGTCATGCTGCTTGGGGGCCACGAAAAATGAGATAAAACGTAAGAGTGGATGATGTAGACGCCAGTTGATTGATCGGGTTCTGGCTACGTATACTGTAGCTGCAAGCAAGATAGCTTAATGAGCTCCTCTGGGGTAAAACCCATTCGTTTTAGGCGAGAGATAACCTTTTCTTCGTCTATGTTTGGCCCGTATGGTGTTGAATTGAGTTTTTTTTGTTCTTGTTTCCTATGATCATTTGTCTTCATTGCTCGTTATTTAATTCATTATCGAGATATTTGTTGAGTAAATGATACGGGAATTAATTAAATGTTTTTCTTAGTTATTGACATAAAGGAAAAGAAGCATGTGTCATAATAAGAAAAATTATCAGATGAGTAGTTGGGTGTGTATCCAATTGAGTTATCGACTTTTCATTCTGTGAAGGGAGGGGGTCAGCCGTGTGTAAAAGGGTTGCCATGGTTGATTGGTACCGTGAGCACCATGTTGGACACAGTGTGTCCCTGACCTGGGTCTGACCATTGATTCTTGATGAGGACGTGACGCGAGGTGATGAGAAATGAGTGTGGAATGGGGATGGCAGAGAAAGAAGTTTTTCTCAGTTTGGATTGGAATTCTGTTTAAATCTCCAGGGAGAAGAGTGAAAAATGGGTGAAAGGATAGAAATTGGATTGAAATATAATGTTAAAGTTGTAGAAGAAATTGTTGGTTTCTTTTTTCTTGTGGATCTTTTATGGGATTTTCGAGATGGGTCTTAGTTGAATGTAATATTGTTTATGCGAAATAAAGTGCTTTTTGAAATGGATAAACATTGGAGGAGGAAAAATCTTATTTTTATGATAAGCAAATCATAAAATGTGCACAAGTGTGCATTAAAGACATTCATTTCATAGGACAAATTAAATCATTTAAATGCACGAAAATTGTTCTCCAACATTTGGATATGCAATCAAAGTGGAGACACATTTCATGTGTGTAAGTTATTTGATTTCTGCCCACCCATTGAATTTCATTCCTTTTTGAAAGAAAAGAAAAAAATAATGAGATTTTTAAATTCAATGCACTCAAAAATATGCATTACCAAAAAATAATGAGCATTTTTGAATTCTGTGCAGTGCAAACCCTCCATCTTTTCTATGTAACAAATAAATAGCTTTACGTGTTGTAACTCCATAGAGTTTCAAACCTGAAATCTAGGCTTTAATTTCTTAGTTACTTATTTTTTAACATTGTTGGGGTAACACTAAACCAAATGTCAAAAAAAAGAGGCAAATATACATTTAGTCTAATGGTTCTTATGTCTAACGTAAGCATTATCACGCTTTTTGGTTTATTTAATACTTCCCAATGGTTATTGTCCACAATAATGCAAACAAAATTGTAAAATAAAAATTCAATTCAAATTTTGCTTGTAATATTATGGAGGGCTGTATTTTAATTGGCCTTTTTAAAATTCTGCAAAACATTTTAGTCTAGAAAAATTAAATAAAACATGTTCAGGTATTTTATAACTTTTGGTAATCCTTGGTCGTGTATATTTTTTTCACCTGTCGTCTACATTTTGGACAATTGCATTCAATCAGATCATTCAATGGAGCTGCTCGGGGGTTTCATAAATAGGATAATTTTTCAATTATGTAGATTGTGCGATTTTAATCCGTGAGAACCACATGGATTATCACATTATCCTTATTTCCGAATTTCACAGATTTCGGCCGCAGTTGAGGGCTGACTTCCCTTGATAATATTAAGGTGTTCGTCCAATGCGGCAATAACGTCATTTTGCGGAAAGGTAGAGTCCATATTTTGAATTTTAAAAGTTTCACCCATTGTGTATGATTAAAATATACAATTTGGTGTTTGCTTTTTAGGGAGTTAGCTTAGCTTAACTTACTTATACCTGTACCTAGGCTTACACGATTTAGGGGATGCGCATAAAATCAATTTTCAAGTCTACCTGCGACTCTGCACATCTCAAAGGTCGTCATAGGTGTAGCATAGGTGTAGATATATGTCTAAGTCAAGTTGCCTTAACTCGCTATTATGACTTTGCAAGGTCTTGACATGTATTGATATGATTTTGTGCCGTTGTGTATAGCCCCAATGGCTGCGAGCAACGAAAAACCTCATTTTTTTTCTGCTCCTAAGGGAAACCAAATGGATGTTACAGTTACTTAGTTCTTAGTGTCAGTTTTTTTTTAGTTTTGTAGAGTATTTGCTTATAATTTTGTGGTATCTTGACTTGAAATCAATATGGCTGTTTTCGTGCCGTGTGGATATTTTTCTTCTTCTGCAAAACATCTTGGAGTTTGGAATGGCTCATTGTCATCACTACTGATATCATCAAAACAAGTTGCAGAAACTTGGTTTATAATCGTTTTTGATCAATCATTGGTAATTAGGATGCGTGGAATAACTAAAAAAAATTTAATATTGCCATGATAGATGCTGGTAAGAGATTAAGCCTCATTATTATTTTTTTTTTTTATTCAATAAGCCCATTTCGCCTTCTCAGTCATAGCTTAACGTAGTTAAAGCTAGCTAAAAGTTCCTAACTAAGACCTGTCAGACTGTATTAAAATGAGGCAGCAGTGGCGCAGAAGAATTGATGTGTATTGAGACCGAAAGTAGCGCTTAATATTGCTATTCCTTTTCTTTTATGTCTTGCGCTTAGACCAATGCCATCTCCAATTATACGCGCGACACTTTTATTTGATCGTAATAATTTCCTCAAAACAAAAATCAATTCAACTTACGACATTAAATCTTTGTGATTCAATCTAGCATGAACTGAAATGTATAGATAAGTTATAGTAGTTTTAAACTTTGGTCAGTGCAAACACTGTTGTTTAGAAACTCATCTTGGACATTTACCTCACGCTCCGTTGACTTCAACGTCCATCTGAGTCTGACTGATCTGTTGTTGGTCCACTAACATGGTCCATTGAACACTGCGCATGTGCTATGAACTTGTATCCTGGCACTCAATAAGTCTTCGAGTCTTGTGTAAATTCATCTTCTCGCAAAACATTAAGTTTCCAAGCATCCACGTGCGCTTCTAAGTTCCGAACAAGAAACAGACACGCGTTTTTTCTTTTTCCTTTATCCCCGAATCTTTCCTTTTTTTTTTCTTTTCTTCGATCTGACTCAAGCAGAATTCCAATGACACTTCTTCGCCCGCTTCCTGTCGACGTGGGGATTGGTGAGTCGTCGACATGACGGTAAAAGTGAGGTGAGAGATCAAAAGAAATGAGACCGTTGTCTAAATTTCTACTCCACCTTCTCCTGGTACTCGAAAGAAAATTGAAGGGAGAAGAAGCAAAACTTGAGGCAAACGAGATTTTATCCTTTTTCTTTTTTTTTTTCGAAACCTTTCAACAATTTTTATTGTGGTTTTGCTCTTAACGATAGGTTTGATCTTAACAAATTGACGGCTCTATCAAGAGTTGTGTTTTGAACATGTCAATTAGCAAACTGTTTCTCTTAATCTAATTAGAGGGTTCGAGAAGTTTATATACGCGTTATGTCAGCGGTACTAATTTACAACGTAAACCTTTTATGATTTCAAAACCGTGGAATTTTAATGGTTAAAGAACTAATTTATAAAGAATTTTGGAAGATTAACTCTAATTTTTATTGTAATTTTTATCGTTAAAATTGTAGGAAATAAAATATTTCCGTCGTTACAAAGACTTAAAATTCATATTACGTTGCAATTTTACAACTGAAATTAACCTCATCACGGGAAAGTGTAATATTTTTGCTCTCTTTTTATTGCAATTTCAACCATCTCTTGTCCTTTTACTCGGAGGTCCTTTTCCTCTTCTCGGGTCATTAACGAGAAACCCCAGGATCTTATTTCCATTCGCGCGAGTTGATTGGGTAGCGGTGCACGGAGCAAATGAAGCAAATGTCATGTGAATAGAGTTCATGAAATATTTTCTACTTAAATCGAAACTTTTCTTAGTTGTTTATTTATTTTTATTTGAAGATTTTGAGGCTTAACAGAAAAATGAAAATGACAACTTTTTTTCTTATATGCGAAGAAAAATCTTGCAATATTAAAGATCAGATTGAGCAGTTTTCAGAAATAATTGAAGGATATGTCGAGCACAATGTTGGAAATGGATTTTTTTTTTATTTTTTTTTTCAACTAACAATTCTAGTTTCTATCAACAATTTTTTTTAAAAAAAAACCTTGGATTGTCTGCAGATGTTTTATTATTTCACACCTGTCACTTGGGTTTTTTATAGCGTGAGATCAATCGTAATTCGACACTAGTGGTTACACACAGTTTCAATTTGATAATTTAGAGTGGAAAAAAGATTTAGGCCTGCAACTTTTTTTTTATCATTTTTTCTTTCAATTTTTTTTTGAAATTCTATATCTTAACTATAATACAAGAGATAAAAAGTATTCTCAATTATAAATGTCCAAAAAAAATTATTCAAAACGAAAAAATAAAACATTAGAAAAACCTAAAGTGGGAATATTTAAAAGAATGTTATTTACTTCAAAAATTGAATAATAAAAAAAAAATTTGAAACATTCCAGGAAATAAACAGCCACACAAAAAGAGCGATTTTTTTTTTTTCATTTTTTTTTTTTTTTTTTTTTGGGTAAAATATTTTTTTTAAATTCAAGCTGCTCTCAGGGCATTGAAGGAGATTTGATAAATGTTTCAAAAGTTGGAGGGAAAAAACTAATAACTTAACATGAAAAAAAATAGAAAGGCACTTTTGAATTTATTACTATAGCACCAATTTTTTAATTTAGGCCTAAAGTTAGTGCCTTCCTATAACATCAGGGGCGGACTTTCCGGAATCGAAACTCCTTTGTCTTTGATTAGGTTTCATATGAATATTAGCATCAACTCTATATCTCCTAACATCAGGAATATCTTGCAGGCGTGTAGGTGGTGGTGGGAAGATATCTTGTGCTTCTTCTTCTTCTTCAATCAACACAGGGATATTAGTTCTATTGTTCATTTGAAGTGAATCGATTGTAGCAACTGAAGGTCGGTGGCTCATAGGTGGTGACACACTCGACCCTCTTCCAGTGTCTTGACGTTGACTTGCTGGCATTGTCGGTTGTTTATCCAGAAGAGTTGTCTCCTGATCGAAAAGAATGGCGTTGCCACCATTTGATCTTTTATGGAAGATGCTTAAATCCACTTCAGGCACATAGCAACCGTCATCGTCTGGTTCGTCACCAAGAGCAATGCTCAAGTTGGTCATACCTTCAGGTTTGAAAGAATCGACTCGGTCAATACCAGATATAACTGATCGTCTAGCTGCCAATTCCTGACGGCGTTTTTGAATTTCTTTCCATTGACGGTAACACGAAACGGTCATTGAAATACAAATAGAAAAAAGTAAGATTAAACCTAGAAGTAATATGATCAATACATCTTCTTTAGCCAGAATGCTTTCTTTTTCTTTAAGAAGAGAAAAGGAAATAAGTTTTTACCATTTTGAACTTTGGTGCTTTACTATACCTTGATGAGAACAACCTTCCTCGTCTGTTTTATATTTGCAGTTGACACGATTGTTGCACCTCAGGTTAATGTTGATGCACGTCGTGTCGCGGCAATCGAATTCCGTCACTGGATCGCAAACTGTGTAACGAGTAAGTGTCGGTTACAAATGAAGGGTAAGTAAGTGTTTTAGTGAAACAACCTGAATCGCCCGTTAGTGTTCTGTAGGCGGTGAAATGTACGACAAAATGGCTGTTTGGATGCTGAGAATCTGAGCGCAAGTGCAAGTAAATGACATTGGACTTGTACGTTACGTTTTTTGCCGACGTTCCACAAAATGTGTGGATTTTATTCTTTATCAAAAGATGGTCTTCATAAATTTCCAGAGAATTTTTAGTGCAGTCATTAGGGGTATCCAATGCGAAGCTCCAAAAATCTAAAGCCGTCTGGAGATGAATTTTGTATAAGTTCAACATAGATATTAAAATTCATCAAAAGAAAGAAAGAAAATTAATTTTTTTTTTGGATTTAAGCATAACTAAATTACAATTAAATCACTTAGTGTAGCTTGAAAATTTTTTTTAGAGTGAAGTATAGTTTTTAAAGTCGATTCTCATTTTGTATAATTTTGACTGGAATGATCATTATCATTTACTGTTTTTTGAGGGAGAATAAAAAATCGGATTGGATCGTTAGTCTTTTAACATCGAGATATCCAGTAGCTGCAGCGGTAAGAAATCTCAAAGTAAGAATTAGAGTCTCGGTGAAAGGAACTAATTTGACCCATTTCAGTGGATGCAAATTTCTACAGACTTTTGAAGCTCTGTGGAAATTCTGATTAAATTACATAGAGAAATTTTGGGCCAACTTTCTGCAGTTTTTTTTTTATAGAATTTGTGCAACCATTTTGAACTGGGCCTAACGAAGTTTTTCCTTCCAATTTCTGCATGCTGTGGTTTACACTGACTGCACAAAATACATCAAGTGTCCGCTGTAGTAGTGATTACACAATATTTCTCGAGTAAACATATTTCTACCGATGTTTTGAGCGTATCCTAACAATTCAGGAATTATACACTTAATTCAGTACACAATTTGATATAAGGCTTGTGCACACTTGCTCTTGTTTGCGCCAACTTTCTTGGACTTGCGCACAAACATGAACTTAGCTTTATGAAAGTTAAAAATAATGATCTTTGAAGCAGTCAAAATTCTGCAAAGCGAGAATAAACCTTTTTTAAATCCAAGTTTTAAAGGGACAATCAACCGTCTGACAAGTGATTTAAAACATTTTGTATTTGAATCGCTTGACAACATGCAATAACGAACTCTCTAAACTTTTTGTATGGACAATGATGAGGATTTTATGAACCAATCTGCCCACAGGTATAAAACTTAGGGTTATTGGGGTATGAAGTAAGTAGACAACAACAAATAACTGTTGCATTTTATGATTACCCTCTACTCTTCAAGTTTTATTGCCTCACAATTTCCATTGGTAGCCCAACTTGGCCAGATAAAAACTATCTCATGTTTTAAATTCACATATCGAAAGTTACTGACCATAAAAGGTTTAATGTCAAAAGGTTTAATGTCAAAAGGTTTAATTGTCGCTTTAATATCTTACCGAGTGATTAGCCGTAACGTTAAGCACCCATATACAACTTAACGGTAACGAATTGTCAATCGTGTAATTCTTAAACGCGGAACTGATATTTGTTGTGCCGATGATCCCTTCGTTGGCAGTTTCCTCGTGCCAACAGCGATCAGTGACTGGCGAATGGTCGACTCTCAGAAAAAAGGAAAGAAAGAAACACGAGGGGACAAGTCAACTTTAGTGTTCTTTTAACCCAAAACATGGATAAGAGAAAAAAAAAACGGTAATGGTTTTCTTACTACGGTCATGGAACAAATATAAAGCACGAAATCCTCCGTATTCCAGGCTTTCATCTGATTGGAATCTCAACCAAACGTATTCGCCTGAAGAACGCAATCTGGCTGGAAATCTTTTTCCACACAAACGTTGCAGTAGTGGCGCATGTCCTCCTCTACCATCTCGTACCTCTAGTACGTCATGAGTGCAATTGAATGATTCCTCCATATCAAATTTATCTCTGAAGTCGATTTCGATAACCTTTCCTGGTGGAGCTAAAAGGGTTGAGATAAGGAATATAAAGTGATATTTGACATGCCTTTCCCTAGTGATTTGTTCTCTTGTGCTAATGCAAGCTTTTTACTATGCAATGCTTTTCTAAAGTGCTCTTTAAATCATTTAAAATGGACTTTTCCTCTTCTCTCAAACGTCCAAGTTTTTACCTTAGTCATCAAGGTGACAAGAAAGTAATTTTTTTTTTATCTTTTTTTTTTATCCGGCTAATTTTGTCTCAGTAAATTGGTCTTCAGTCCCAACGGGTTTGCTGAACATCTCGTGGTTACTTCCTGTTATTCTCTTTGTAAAAAAATATCATTTTTTGCGTTTTCTCTAAGAAAGAGGAAATTTATTCTTTTGCTTGGAAGCGGAAGCTACTGCTCTCATAAAGGAAAAGTCAACATTAATAAGTCTTCCCTTTTTTAGTTAAAGAATAAAATGAAGAAGTGAATGAAAAAGAATGGCCTGTTAGGAAATAAAGATTATTCGGCCAACAAATCAGGATAAATGTGCTAAGATTAAAAGTAAATATTGCTTCGTGCGCATTGCTTCTTACTAATTATCAACTTCCCTGCACAGTTTTTCCATTTAATTTTTTTTTTTTTTTTGGATAAAGATTTATAAATATTTAAAGAGTATCAACCTTACCTTTAAGAATGCATTCACAATTGCTGTTATTTGGGTAGTTGTTTGGGTAATTTGGAGTATAAATCTCATTTAGTTCTGGATTGCCAACGGAAAAGTTGAAACAAGGTGCATCTCTGGACATCATTGTCTGAACTGCGATGTACGATTTTGCGTCACCTAAAAGTAGCAACAACAAAAAAAATCAATTTATCTTTTTCTGTTTTTTAAAAAAAAACAAGAAAAATCGAAACCTCAAAGGAGCTTTTTATCTTTCATGTTTGCATTAGAGTTCATATAATATTCATTTTCTTTTCACGTAAAACCCACTTACAAGACTTTTTTTACAAGCTTGTGGATTCAATTTTTAAACTTTCTTGGATTTGAGATAAAAATTAAATGAGTGTATCGTCTTGGTGTGTAATAAAATTTTCAGTCTTAAATTTTTATTAATCACTTTTTCGCGGAATATTTTTCTTATCTTTATAAAAAAAAAAATTTTTTTTTTAAAACTATTTTTTTTTTTTTTTGGCTGGTATTTGATGATTTTCGCCTCGGGTGTATTTGATCATTTCTGTCTGAGTTTGGAATTTTCGGCCATTCTTGACTCGAGGGTTTAGAGATAACTACACCAGAACCCTTTGATAACAAATTTTTAAATGTAGTTTTTAATTTTTTACTGGAGATTTTCGTTAATTTTTTATTTAATTGAAAATACTAAGTCTATGTTGAATATTTAATGAATGAGAGTATAATAATGAAACTTGTTCCGCCTGTATTAAAAAGTCCTAAAGGGACGCTTTAATTTAAGTAATTAGAATTCTTAAGTTTTGCTCGAGAGTTAATTTATTCACAGGTAATTGAGTAAAACAAATCAAAGTTTAACAACTTTGAATAATTGAAGAGGTTAATAGTGTAGATGTAATTTATCCTCGGTCATTTGTAATTTCCCGTGAGTAGATAAAAGCCTCAAAACCACGTGATGAATGTGTCGTATTGTCTTAAGGCATTTATTTTGAAAGGTGACGTCATTATGTAAATTAAGTATAAGTCATAGACTTGATGACCATTTATTTGCATGAGTTATGACACCTTTTAGTTTTAAAATATGACGGGTGGCATTAGAGGAAAATTTATTATCCAACAGACGAGATTTTAAAGGTTTCAGTCTCAATTAACCTAGATAGTATTTTTGAATTGATAGCCATCTTGGATAAAAGCCCGGCTCAATTTGTAATTACAATTTACACACAGTTCGTGCTATGTTGATCTCTTGGCCTGTTTATCACAAAGCTGCGGTTCAATATTGGAATATATTTGTGCAACACATTTCCACAAGAGCAAAGTTGAAAGTTGTGACTGGAGTATGACACAAGTGAACCAAGTTGCACGTCTCCAGAGAGAAGACCTAGGGTATAGCACTGCACACCCAGGAGTAAGAGAGAAGGAATTTCTTCCCTGTAGACTGCTGTTATCAGGTAATGTGTCTATGGGGATTTTGGAAAAGGGCTTATTCCTTATTGACAAGGGCGGTAGGGCACAACCTTAATCTCAAGTGCGTGGCCAAACGGTGGGATCTCGTGAGAGTTGTAAGCAGTGGAGACCTACTCTATCGGTTCACTGTCTTTTATGTGGCCACTTTGTTTCTTTCTCTATGAAAGCATCGAATTCCAATAATCTTAGTGTAAGCAATGCGCTAGACGAGTATTAGCTGACATACCGTAATTACTGTTGTTTCAGATAATTTGAGATTAAAGATTAGCCTCATAACAAATATCAGAGTTTGGTGAGAACTTGTTAAAGGTGTTTAATAAACCTAATAAGATTTGTACAAATTGAAATTGATGGAAAATTAGCAGATGGGTAATTTTCTTGTCAGTAACTGGACGTTTCAAGCTAATTGCTTAAAGGAGCTGACTTAAAGTTATTGGATGATAATTAAATTAAACTATTCCACGTTTCCATCAAGCGCCGAAAATGCTGGAGGACTAATGACATCTTTTACATATGAAGTGGCTTCAGATTTTTTTTGTAAATAAGCTGTGTTTCTTATGAGACAGCTTTAATTATTTTTGTAAATAGACTAATTTTCATTCTAAAAGTTATTCCAAGCAGCAATAACAATTTAAAATGAAACTGACACTTTTTTACAGTCTAAACAGATAAGTTGCCATTTTGACTAACTGAAATTTGATTATGTTACTGGCTAAAAATCGTGATATGCCATGCAGTAAACACTCAGTGTATGGATGCCAGGCACGTGTTAGAGTGTCTAATTAAGAATAAGACCTTTAGGACCCCTTTGCTTCTTACTTTTATTGACCATTAGCAGTGTATAATAGTGCACTTAAAACTTTCACGCATTTGGATTGCAATATGTGTAGTGTCTACATTAGATATGTCTGTTACGTTTAACTAAAATACGTCCTTAACTTATAAAGTTGCATATGATTTCAAGCTTATGGGGTTTTGTATTGGTTTCTGTGGTGTTAACATCATCTTTACATATGACATATCATGACATCTAACAACTGTAGTATACTCTCTCTCTCTACAAGTTATTTATACAGGTACATGCCATTCCTTAAATACGCAATGAAACTTACATTATTTATAGTCTTAAATGTTTCTGCAGTTTAAATTTTCAATCTCTATCCTTGGGTCAGTGGACATTAAAAAATTACATTGCATACTTAAGTTGGGTTCGCATCACCGTTCATTTTAGAAATAAGGAAGGGAGGTACAGAAGATGTATTGTGGGGAGAAACAGAGCGGATTATTCAAAGAGTTTAGTGATTCCCGAAATAAACAGATCAAAAAATCAATGTATATTTTAGTTACATAACTTTGCACCTTTATAAATATTAATTCCTCTGGTGAGGGTAAATTAAAATTGCACTGACTGTTTAAGGGAAGCCCTTCATCTATTCAAAACATTTGCCAAAAAGACAAGCTATCATTTTCAATTCATTTTAATTAGCCAATTAGTGAAATATTTGAATTTTACTAAACTTTGTTTACTTTGCACCTTTATAAATATTAATTCATCTTGTGAGGGTAAATTAAAATTGCACTGACTGTTTAAGGGAAGCCCTCCATCTATTCAAAACAGTTGCCAAAAAGACAAGCTGTCATTTTCAATACATTTTAATTAGCCAATTAGTGAAATTTTTCATTTTTAAAATGGAAGTAAATGTTTTTGTTTATATTTTCCGCTTTAAATAAAGGGAAGTGAAATATGGCTCCTTAGTAAACAAAAGTGACAGAAGGAGTAGTGTGAGTCGCTATTGACCTCTGTGGACTTGCCATTTTGCTTGAAGGCAGAAAGGCAAACCGTTGGTGATCTTAGGGTAGTAATGGGGAAAGGCACTTCTTTGTTCAGTGAAGCACTTTTGAGTCTCTTAAATTTTCTCCATATTTATATCTTTAAGTTTCACATACAGTAAAGGTCTGTGTATATAACCTCTGAAATAATAAAATTTATATGGAGGGATTTCCCAAGGGCCAATAGAGTTGCAATGGCTTGTTTATGGAATGATTTAATAGATTTGGCTCGTGTCCTCTGTCCAGAGATTTTGCAGTAGCAGTCTCATTTTATCAATATTTATTTCTCTGCTAACAATATGAGCACTTGATTTGTAAACCAATTGGGGTCTTTCACAAGTAAACATATGAATGATTACAGTTTACACACATTTTGACTTTTAAAAACATTTAATTAAACAAGCAGTTAATTGAACTTTTATATGAAGACCTGTGGTGCAAGGCAGCTGCTACTGATGCACTCACCAATGCATTGTGTCCAGAGATGCACCAAGTGCATTGAGATTATGAGTTGAGTTTTGGTCGCTCTGCTTGCCATAATACAGCGCAGCAAGAGGCAATAAACACGCCATTCGCACTGCCATCAAAATCCCTGCCGCTGATTTCCAAAACCGGACGCAAAAGAACGATGAACTTGTCTCTTTTCTTTTCTTACATTTCCTTCTAGTAGAATTCAGCTCACGTTCTTTTTTTTATTGGTCAGAACCAAGCCGAAACCAATCATTAAATGAATAAAAAAGAATCTAGACGTGTCTTTAATCTCTCTTCTGTAAAAGAACAAGATGTAGTCGGTCACTGCCCTGCACACGAATTAAAGCCTTGCTAAGAAGCCCACTCAAGGCGGTACTTTTCAAAGATTTTTCTTGTATTTATTCCATTTCATCGAGCTTGGAAAGTGAGAGATAAGAAGTTGAGTATCGTGTGTAAAGCTAAAATGCAGCGCCGCTTCAAACTCTTGACGTTTTTATCTTTTTCGGTCGACTTTTCCAGTCAGTTTGCTGGAGATGTTGTCATTGATAAGAAAGGGTTTTTTATTCTTTAAACGTCACTTTTTGACTATATCTTCAGAGTTATCTAATTTTTCTCCTACATGATTTGTAACAAATATTTTCCTATTAAAATTATTTGTCATTCTACACAATTGATATTATTTATTATGCGCGGGGAGTTTAATTTTGTAAATGCGCTGTTATTGATAATTTTTATCATTAATTTGATTAAAAGCCAGATTTTTACGTCATGTGTAGGACGTCGTTTTCTACTTGAAACTGACGGTGATTTATTTGTCAATTACAATGCCAGGACGTGATTTTTAAATTTAACGATCGTGTTTGAGTAATGCGGGCAAGCATTTTGCATTTTAATTGCACTTTTATTGTACGGGTAAATTGAAAAAATACCTCGCTAATCACCTAGTGCTAATTGAATTCACATCAGTGTGTTCCTATGTTAATGAGAGTTCTGTCCATGCGAATAAAATTCATGCTTAGTGATACGAAACACGGTTGACTGCGGAAAATTAACAAGCCCAACCCAATAATTTGCTGTCAGAGAAAAATGTAGAAACTTTCCTTTTCAGAGCACATCTTAAAATAATAAAAGTTTTGAATTTTTTTTTTCATGGAAGAAAAAATAGAGGATTTTAGATATAAAGTTTCTAAATGAAAACTTCTCATTGCAACATTCCTGCACTAGAAGAAATTTTTTGTCAAATTGAAAATTTCTTATTAGCTGCAAGTCAGAAATATTTTTTTCCATAACTAAACATCAGCTTTAAGGTGGTTAAGAAGAAATTGAATTGTAAATGAAGTAAAGGAACACACAACCCCACCATAAACTTCCTTACGACGTAAATTTAAGTACTTAAAAAAATTTTTAATGGATGGGCGAAAATTTAAAAATGGAAGTTTAAAGTTTACAAGTGGGCGCATGTTAATATATTTTGGACATATAAACCCAAAACGTAACTCCATCTCGCATGGCACTGCATTTGCTCTTAATCCTCGACACTATTTGACTCATTTACTAATGACTCTTTGCTGGATTATAAGCGGTAATGATCAAAATTCTAATTCATCAGGAATGTAATGAACTATAAAACAAAGATATGGCAGGGCATTGGCTAAATTAAACAAGCTTTTCCCCTAGACACGTTTATTACGTGATGCCAGGTGAACGACAAAGGGGGGAAAATAATTATTTTCACGCGTTGTAACCGCAATCATAAACGAACAATCTCCCACAAATATATCAAAATATTTTACGACTTGCAGAAATGGCAACATGTTGACAATTACGGGTTGGTATAATTGAAGTTTGCGAATGTCAAACGTTTTAATTTGGTTTTTTTTTTTTCTTCAATAATTAGATAATCTTCATGGTTACTTAACTTGTTTAGAGAAGGAACTGCTAAACCTGTCTTTTGGAGATGTTTTGAAGAAGGAGGCAAAAAACTAAGCAAATATGGCTGTTCTTTGTAACTTATTGTAAACATTGCAAAGTTGATTGTCTCCTTGAAGCTTTTTATATCATGAAGTTTAAGTTGCTTTCTGACGCGTGGAAGCGTCAACATGTTTAGTAAGAATATTAAATCGGGGGATCAATTTTCTTTTGGAATACTTAATTAATTTACCGCCTATAAAATGACTTTCTTGTTGATCGTTCTTTCCATGGGAAACTTTAATTGTTTAGGTACGTATCGTTCTTCAATCGATTAAACTAACAAAACATAATTAAAGTAAATTGATGTCTTAATGCAAACACAAAAAATAGAGTTTTAAAGTTTGATAACTTTACAGTACTGAAGCTACAGAGATTCGCAAAAGACTAACAATTTGCGGTCTTGTTTAAGTGCTATTAGAACTTCCGCGAGACTGTCAACCTTTATTCAGTTAAGTCAATAGGGAGCAGACGCAGATTGACCTATAGACGTCGCTATCCTATAGTAGATTATGATGTAAGAACTTCCTATAATACATCCACAAGATGTACATCAACAATAGTAATAGATTAACATGTGCAAGCTAAGCAATATTATAATCCTAACAGGTCTAAACCGTAAACTCAATGACTTCGAAATAAAAATGATATTAGTTGCATAATGTTACTAACAACTTCAAAATTGTTTGTTTGTGTTATTCTTTCCAAAGTAATATTTCAGCTGTTCTAAATAAGGTTAGGATTGTAAAGAAATGAATGTCTAAACCAATTTTGTCATTTCTAAGCCCCTAGAGTTAATTTTTTTTATAAATTTTTATCATTTGGAATTTCTAACTTGATTTAAGGGTTTATAATGATTAGATTTTTCGTCATCGTACAAATTTTATTGGTTCGTTATCTTCAATCTGCCTTAATCTAAAAGTTCTTCGCCTGTTTGTCATTGCAAAAATACATATTTTTCGTAGGCAGGAAAACCAAATATTTTGTAAGGTGTTTCTATGGTACAGGGAAATTTACATATTTTAAATTTCTCTGAACATCAAACATAATTTAATATTAATCAGTTTATAAAACTTTAATAACACAATAAGGGAAACTGTAGTGATAAGATAGAATTTTTGCTTTTGACAATGACTCAACAGAACCAAATTGACAGAATTAAATTTATCAGTTAATTTCAGTCCTCCACACTGAATTAAGCAATCCCACTGCTAGTCCAATTATTTTTCCAATGTTTGAACTTTAAGCTAAGAATTTATTTTCTAAGCTACTTTAAAGTGTAATTGCAATCTTTAAACAAAATAAGGTAGCAACAACTGGTGAATTAATATTGCATAAGGCAGTAAAGTGCTAGAATTTAAATTGAGTAACATCATCTTTTAAAGAAGCATATAAACTGATGGGGGGAAAGCTTTTCTCTAAACGTTTTAATTTATCCACGACAAAGCTTTCATCTTTTGTGTACCGTGACATCATTATCAGAAAGGAGTCTAAATAGCTTTGTTGACAGTCTTGCTCATTCTCCTACATAATTTCCATCACCTGTCTAATGCACCTGTTTGTGTGGGAGTGTCTAAGCCACCGTTGAGATAAGCTACAATTCTTCTTGTATAATAGATGAAAGTAGAACTCTTTAATCTCACCTAGTTTGCCTAAGGCAATCCCGCAACGTCATTTACCTGCAACTCACCTGCATCAAGACGTGTTTGTGTGTGTCCAATAGCGGCGACTTTCATTAAAAGTTAGGAAGGGTGGGGCTGCCTTCGTCTCTCCCTCGAGTAAATTATCAGGAACGCGTGCGTGGGAGCGTTGGAATTCGAGAACTAATTATCCATATTGCCTTTTGCACGCGCGGCCAACTTGCACTGGCTTCGGAATGTTAGCAAATAGGTTGGCTTTTTCTCTAGGGTGGGTGTTCGTGAAGAAGTGAGAGATCTGCTTAGCAGCTGTCTTCTAAGTCCACAGGGTGATTGAAATAGGAGGAGAAAAAATGGGGCAATTCAAGTTAAGATGCCTTTTTAGAATTCGGATTTTTTTCTGTGGGTGATCTGCATTGCAGTAAACGTGACTAAATGGCAATTTATTTGCGCTCAACTGTCACAAACTGTCCCCAGTAGTTGTGATATAGTAGAAATGTGAAAGGGAAAAGTACATGTTGAGAATCAAATTTTTTTTCCTTTCTCAGTTTCGAGAATATTTCATGGTTTTCGACATTTTCAGCTGGCACCTAAGTTGAGAAAAACTAAGAAGGGCACCCTGTTTTCTTCCTAACGAGAAATTGACAAGGCATCCAGCTGTGGGTGGATTCTGGCTCGATATTTTTCTGGTGTGTGTGAAGATTGAAGTTTTTGCAAGTCAAAAGTCATTTTTCACTCTGATAGGCTCTATTGGAGTATGTGTATGTGTGCGTGCAAGGGCAATGTTGTTGGACATAATGCAATTTTCCCCTTCACAGCTTCAGGTGCAAGGGCAGTGAAAAAGAATTGCAAAGGTGCAAAGCCGCAGTTCATGGCAAGTAAATTAAATAAAAGTAGTTTTATTAGGTTCAACGTCTTTCTTACCTTGGCCTGTCCAGCATGAGCCAATGAGCAGAACCAAACTAATAAAGTAGAGGCAAGATTTTGGACAGATGTCGGCTGAAAAAAAGAAAAGATAAAGTTGGTTGAAATGTGTCACGTTAGATGATTAAACTTTAGTTTACGCATCTATATCAACTACACGCTTGTCTGAGCAATGTACTCGAGAAGAACTCGATGGTCATCCAATTAACTGATACGTGGGGACGAGTTCATGCGAGCACAAAATGGGAGCAAAATTCTCTTGCAACACTATTTTATGAGTTCGCAGATAATCGTAACGATAGTTTTACAACTTTAATATTATAACATTTGATTGCATTTCACAAGAAACCCTTTATATCATTGGAAAAAAAAAGACGTTTAATTAGCATTGCATAATTTATTGACAGTGTGCACCATAAATATGAATGGATCAAGCGTATTTTAATAGCATGTGGGTTTAAAAAGTGCCATTGGGTAGATCTGGAGAACTGCAAACTAAAAACGTAAAATTTATAGTTTGAACTTTTGTTTCCTTTAGGAACATTTCCTTTAGGAACATTTAAATTCCTCCATACATTCTTCCAAAAAACAGTGTTTTAGACAAGGTTTAGATTTCTACTGCATTTTTAACAATGTTGTACTACTTTAAAGTGTATGACTACTTCTTTGCACAATCGTTAAAACTAGAACTGCAATTGTAAATAGTTTGTATAAACCATAGGTGTGTTTTGAATGAATTCACTTTCAGTGAATGAAGAAGCTTATAAAAAAGTTGTAGATAAGAATTCATCCACTTCTAAAATATTGGTTGAACCTAAACTTACAGATTTATAATAGCTTAGACTTCTATTCCATAACGGGGATAAGCACAAGACATCGCTGAAGTCAAGCGTAAGCCCAAAGCCTTGCTTTTGCGTAAACACCCAATTAGAAGAAACTTGTAATTACCCATTTAATGGTAAACAACGTCATTTTTGGCGCACAGCAACTAAAATAAAAATCTAATTCTAGAAAGAGCGGTAGACAGTTTGTTCTACTTTCAGTCTGTGAAGAGATGAGATATTGGTCTAGAAAGATTTTGAAGTCTTATTGGTCGGCCAGAACTTTTTACTATAGAAGCAACTATTATTAACCCCTTTACAGATAGAATGCTTCTAAACAATTTTTGATGGATGCGCAATCTACCACTTTTAAAAAACATTTCTAATTTTTTGCTCATTTTTCAGGAATGGAAATATATCTACTTTGAACTGAAGAGACAGCTAACTTTCTTCCATTTGAAATGAATAAGGTTAGTAATGAAACATTTCGATTAAGTAGAAGTTGTTTTCCCGTATTAACTGTTGAGGGTATGAAAAATGTAGCTGTGGAAATAGTTGACCACACCTTCATTTTTTTAAAGGGAATTGCCAGTTAGTAGTAAATTTTAACTTTCTAAGGTGGTCTGTATACCAGTGGAAAGATAAGTAAAATAAACATTGGTTGGGAAAAGTTGTGTTGCACCTAAAAGGTGTCAGAATCTTTAGATGTCAGATTAAATGTTACAGTGCAAGCCGCAGAGCATATTGCAAGTTTAAGTAGATTTATGGATGCAAATCCAACTTTAGCCTAGAAAACAGTTTGAATCAATTATTTACAGTGCAAATTTACTAAATAATGCCGACTTTTCTAAGCAAGCAACCCAATTGAAAGCTCTTTTAATATTTACCAACATTTACGACATGATCGTGTACAAATAAATAAATAAATTCGTTACACAAGTTAAACACACCACATTGCATCGTGACTGTTGCAATTAGACACTTCATTAGTGGCCTTTTACGAGACCATTTCTTGTACATGGTTATTTTCATTGGGCGTCAAACTACACTTACCAACTTTGCACTCATTACTCTGCTCTTGTGGTCAATAAGAAAACGTGATTCTTGTTAATTTACAGGTGAAACCTGTTTGTAGTGGTAAGTGGCACCTCTTTGGACAACATATATTTTTACCCCAAAAGGAAAGTCAGGATAAAAGGAGAGGGTGGGTGGTCGACAGTCTTCATGTCGCCAGTGTGGTCACCCTAATGATCGGGGTTTGGACTTGGACTCTGGTAATAAGGGAGGTTGGCTGGAGCTATGCCAGGTCGTTAAGCAAGCCCCTGAGTCGCCACGCTAAGGAAACTTTGCCTAGGGGGCTCCCTATAGTAGCTTTGGGAGAATGAGTTATCATCTTCCTACTCTCCAAAAAGGCGAGAACAAGTTGAAATTTAATGTTTATAGACTGTGATGCTTTTAGCAGTTTTATAGCTTATTGGTGGTTTATGAGCAGAAAAGATTCCTGTTGGCTTTATAAAAGATTCAAAAATATCTTTGTGTGATGGGTTTTATTTTCTTTTTTCCTCCTACTCGTCGTACTCACTTTCTTCGATGCGTCTCTTTGTGTTGTATTGAAAATTTTCCCTAGGAAAAAAACAGGTGAAGAGGAGAAAAGGAGACGATAAGGTTTGGTTTGGCTCGAAAACAGCTGCGATCTTTCCCTTTACTATCAGTTTCACATTTGGACATTTATCCTGTTGGGACTTTCGAGACGGAAGAAGTCGGACAAAGCTTACTTTTTCTAATTTACTACTACTTTAGATTTAATCTTCTCTTCTTTTTTCATATAATCCTAACATAACTAATGCTAAGTAATAACAATAATTAAGAGGATTTTTGGGGGTGTACTTTTTTCTTATCGTCTTTATAAATTGTTTATTTTCAAACCTTTTTTTATGAGCTCTAAGAGGTTTTTCTTTTTAAAGAATAGTAAAATAAACATTAGAAGAATAATATATGGTCGTTATTACGGGCTTATTCATCTTTTCCTTTTGTTCTCACTTTTTTCTTTTTCATGGTAATCTTTTGTAAGAGGATTTTTTCCTTTTGTTAATCCTGTATAATCTTGTAAGAAAACCATTTCCACACTTTTTCTACCACTTAATTACGAAAAACTCTTTACAAGTGCCAAGTTTGTCATTTTTTCATTTGTCAAGTACTCACTAAGTTGACTATTTCTCTTTTGAAAAACCTTCTTTATCTCTTTATCACGTTTCATCCAAACGATTCAAGCGAGAACTTTGTCTTTACATCGCCCCTGAAGGCGAAAGAATGAGGGAAATAGATTGTGTTCTAGTACGAAAGAAAATGGTTCTTCAATGTCAGGCTTTGAGATTTACGCAGCGAATTTCACTAACGCGTTTATGGTCAGCGCCCAGCAAGCGTCCACGAACGTTTTGTGGCTGGCAAACGGTGCGAACAAATAACATTTGGCGGCCCACGTCCAACTTCATGTAGCTGTCCGAACACGTTTGTGGGACATTCACATTCCAAGTGTCATTCGCGGCCGACTTTTTTCAATGGAACATTTTAAGCGTTTTGTCATACGAGGAGTGATGCTAATAATAATGAAGTTGGAGGGATGTAGTAAAATGGAAACATGTCCTAATCAATGTCTGTGGGCCAGAAAACACTTGATTATGCTAACGACGTTATCTATGAACGTAAACTATTACGGCTTTAGATGAATGCAAAAAAAAAGAGAACTCGGAGAAAAAAATGTCTCGAATTCTCAAAAGATGCTATCTCGATTTATTGGATGCAACTAGTGATGAAATCACTGAAAGTGAAAACCTAGACTATATAGATTTATTTTCTACTTATGTATTAAACACCCACATATGCTCAGTTCCATGAAAGGTGAAGCTTACAGCAATCTGCTTTCTAAATACTGGTGGATAATGTCGCAACTACAAAAGATTTCGAAATGATGTTTGCAGTAATAATAATCAAGCATGTATACTGAGTTTTGTATTTAATAATAGAAATCATGTTTAAGTATCAAGCAAATTTACACACTCTGAACTTTTACATGTTCAAAAAATGAATTTGCGATGATCTTACCCAAAAAAGGCTGAGACATTACATTAATATAAGCTATATGAAAATTGTCGCAATTCATGAAATTAAATTAAAAACTGTGTTTGGGTTTAAATACCAACCGCTAGTTCCTCCTTTTAGCTCAGGATTCAAAAGAATTTTTTAATTTATCAGCGAATACATGTCAATAAAAAAGATTAAAAGAGTAATTGCTTAAAGATGCAATCAGATCGTCACAAGCAGTTAAGTCTTCTGTAGTACTCTGTAGTACTCTGTAAACGGAGCAAAAACTTGGTTTCATATTCAATAAGATTTTTTTCTTTCGTCTTTGGACGTTTATCAGTTTCTGAAACCTTAAAAATTGCACGCTTTTGAAAGCATCCTTCAGTTTGCATATTTAGGCCGGGTTTCTAATTCTAATTAAATACTTCACCTCAAAATTAAATTAATTTTCAAATTAAAAGTACCAAAGTACTTAATACGACAAGCAAAATTCCACAATTGGAGAATATGATCATTCTTTTTATCATCACTGCAGTAAATTGAAAATTTAATTACATTTACACTAGTAGACATATAGAATATCCAAATCTTTATTCGATATGCGGTTTTGTTTCCTACCACTGGTGTTGGATTACATTACGCTTCAGCAGTCCACAATCACTGACTTTCCCTCACCACTTGTTTGAAGGCACCCGTATAGATTGGAAAGAACAGGGACATTATTTTACCTTCTCAAATTATAGCGTTTACTATGATATTAGTTATGTAAACGTTTAAGATTCATGGAAAGGCGTGTTTGCTCTCAGAGATTGCATGCGCAACATAGGTACCAGAAAGTATAGTTCTCTGCACGCAAAACGTCCAAATGGCAGCCCATACAAAAGACACATTTTTCTAAACTAAATGAGAGTTAGAGGCAAATATTTATAGAAGAAATCTCCAGTAGGGCTTAAGTTTAGTAGTGGTCAACTTAAATCAGAATTATGCCGATGTTTTCTTCTTTAAATTATTCTCAGTGGGAAACACCATTACAAAGCATTTGCTATCAGTGGGAGTTAAGAAACAGAAAAAGTAGCTGCAGGCAAATAGAGTCAGCCAACAAATTAGAAACGGCAGACAACGCACGATCAAACAAAAAATAGCAAAACTGATATAAAACTAAAAGAGCAAACTCAACCGAAAGAAAATATTTGTCACTTGTGACTAACTCTGTAAGGTAGTTGACAAAATAGTAACAGATGAAAATTGTAAAATTGGGAGCAATTACAGCGAGTATAGAAGTGTGAATTTCTCTTGATAGCTGTGACAAGGTCTTTTTAACAGAAGATTGGCATCAAGCCAGATTTGTGAGGCACCACTGTGTTTTAGGCTGAGGTTGCACGTATAGTGTTCTCGGTGTTATGATTTCCTTCCATGCATCAGCTTGGAAATATGATGACAAGGCGGCAATCGGTAGTGTAAACCTATTGACTGACGCTGTAAAGTGGTTTCACTGCCATCAATTCAACAATCTATAAATAAGAAATGAGGTGACGAAGAGAAGAATTTGCAATTAAAAGCTCCGCCAAGGGTTGGGCTGCAGTGCATTGCATGAAATTTAAATCGTCGAGGTTTTCTACTTTGTTCTTTCCTCCAGGATAATTGCACATTTATTTCCTTGTTTAACTTACCAATAAATTAAACAGCAGAAAACTTTACAAAACTTGTACTTGTTAAAGGGAACAAACATTCTGTTGGAACACAATTTTAAAAGAAATAAAATGTTAGAAATAAAAACCCAAGTCGAAAGACAGGTAATAACGGATGATGTACAGCTATTGCTACATGGTGACACTCACAAAACAGTGACACACTGCCCATATTGCGTGCACCCCCCCCCCCTCCCGCCAATTGGTTCACCGTTTATCTTGTCTTGGAAAACTTTTCTTTTAGAAATTTCATAAAACTTTTCCATATTTATTGACGAGTGAATCTCCAATTGACATTTTGAAAAACAAACTGCAGACTTAATTGCTTGGCAACTTATTGATTTGTTTAAGTAACTCTCTCTTGTAAACATTTATAGCTAATGGATTGGTTATTCACTGCTCAGTTCTAAGCCAATTTCGATAAGCTGTTGCCCTCATCTAATGAAGCTTGCTCTTGTATGTTGACCCATTCACTGCCATTTCGATATTGCACGGCAGAGTGGGGAGATGGGAGTGTATATCGCGGTTCACCGCACCCACGGTAAAGCAGCAAAGCACGACATGATGAAGAGTCACATCACCTCAAGCAACAGCCACGCATTATCTGCTCATTTGATGTCTTAAATCTTGCAAGAACACTGAATCATCTTTTGTATAACAGATAACACTTGATGTGCGACAGATGCAATGAAAATAGTAAAGTTTACGTAGGATCTGGGTAGAATCAATATTTTTCCAAACTTAAATCCAATGAACACAAGTGCCTCTTAGATAACAAGTTTTTCCTCCATCTAAAGTGGAGGCGTGTTTTTTGACTCCTAAACCCCTTAACACGATCCATATTAAACGAAACACAAGTCCTACACTTTGTTGCACTATCATTCAGTAAAGTTTGAAGAGGGATGCTGTAGAGTGAGGGGGAATCTTTGTTATCAGAGGCAGTTGGCCCCTTCTTTCATTTCCTGCGAGCGATCGGTTGTCTGAGCCATTAAATCGCTTCCCTTAACCCGAAAAGCACTCAAAGGAAAGAGTGCTCTTCTAATATCTTTTTGCCTCTTTTCTCTCTTCTTACAGCCAACTTATGTTTGTTATTGTAATGGAATGGGAGAGCGGGGGTGTCAAGACTAAAATCAATTTAGTCGATTGAAAGGATTGATAAATTAATTGGGATAATTGATTAAATGATCACCACACGTGTTGTGTGTGATCGGTTTAATTTAATTAGCATCTTGAGTGTTCCGTGGGTTTGTTGGATGAAGGCGGATGAAACTGGTAAACCACCTGGAGATGATTGTGGTTGAGTAGAGTTTCAAGAAATCCTTTACAAACTCACTTGACTTAATTTGCTTAACTTTGGAAAAAGGGGTTTATAGTACCGTTTATGAGTTGGTTTTATTTGTTTTTTATGTGTGCGTTTTACGCACATTTATGTTTTCTTCGCATCTCATAAAGACACTGACTCTAAATAGAATTTAATTTAACAAATTAGATATATAAGATGGCCATGTTTTTAATCTTTGAAGTGAATCAATTATTATTACCGCAATTTTTTTGGGTCGAGACACACCAAAAGTTAATTACTTTTATCATTACTTGGAAGCGTTATTCTTTTTCTTCTTTTTATTTCCACTGGACGAACGTTAGTCACCAAAGCAGTTTACAGCAAAACCTCTCATTTATCATCTTATGGATTGCTGTGAGTGCCATTTTGGAATTGGATGTCACCATATAAAGGAACGAACTCTTCAAATTATTGGTTAGAAAGAAGGGAATTCTCACTCTTTTGCATTCAATTTAATAAGTTGTTTGCCAAAAAAATGAACGATTGAAGAAAGGTTTTTTGATAGAGTCTTCATAATGGTTTTTGCAATTTTTTATTGGGTTCAGTTTTAAATTTGCTTTTTCCCTCCCCACTAAAATGGAAATAGTGTTGGCCATTATTTCTGCTCGAGAACGTACGAAATGAAATTCTCAAAAAGCTACACTTTATGTTTATAAGACGAGTTGCTTTACTCTTATTTTTTTAATGTGTTCTCTGACTTGGGAGGGGCCATGATTTATTTTGTAATCAGTTCACCGTCGAGAGAATTTTTAATATAAAAGAAGCTGCCATGTTTTCATCAAATTGTCTTTAAGGTTCAAGTTTACTCACTCTAAACGCTGAATGCAAATATGCTTTGCCTAATGAACGCTCTCTAAACATTTGAACTACGATCTGTGTAACATTCTAACTTACAATAAGGGTCCGTTCGTTAAAAATGACCTAAGGCATGCCGGTAAAAAATTTGCAAAATGAAAGCTAACTTTCAACTTTTTTACAGTTGTTGCACAACATCCTGCCGGATGTAATGTTTTTGTCTAAGCACTCAAAAATTACCCCTCACAAAATACCAAGAGGGAACTCGAAGTAGATATTCTTAGGAACAAGCTCAAAAATTGGGCTCATGGCCAGACAGCAGCCCTCACCTCAAAACTATAAATGTTCAGTTGAAAAATTCCTATATGCACAACACATGTTTTACTAACAATGTTTGCCTTATGTTTTCAACATTTAAAATAAATTAGGAATGGCTTGGTCGTCTTTAGAATTCGTTAAGAACTGATTTGATTTTATCGATCTCCAGAGAAACTGCCAATGAGGCATGGAATTTTGGTGCAACACAGGTGTAATCATTCGGCATGTTCCCCTTTCATTCTCAGGAATTTTTGGAAAGGAACCAAATTTTGTATTTCATCAAACTTGGCAAAATCAAGAAGCCTGTGTCAGTCAAAGAGATGGTGAAATTCGTTCTTGCGTGTCTCCTTGGTGCTGGGTCAGCTCATGTAACGTCGAGTACGCGGTTTTCCTTCGGACCGAAAAGATGCTGATATTGATTGCTTTAAGGATTTGCTTGTGTATTGTGTTTAACTGTAGTCGCGACTCTATTGAGAAATTCACTTTATTTTCCAACAAACGAGGTGAAAGTACTTTTCTCGACGAAGTTACAAGTGGGTGGAATTATTTTATTAAGAGAAAATAGAAAATAGTGAAAGAAATAGCCTACGTTTCAATATGTAAACTGATATAGAACGTAAAAGAAAATGGAGAATTTCCGGATTACATACATTCCATTTTATTCTTGCTTCGGGGAATGATCGATTATGAAATATTCAAACGGTACCTACTAGAAATGTTTGGTTTCAATCTCCTCGTACCGACCGTTCATCAAATTTTAAAATATTCCTACTTTGAAAACTCTCCTTGGGAATATAAAAAAAAAAAAAACCAGTGGCATTTTCCCATCTTCTATTTAGAGCCAACAAAAATAAACTTGCTCACATCCATATTTACATAGTATTGTTAAGTGGTTAAGGAATGTATCGCTAGCGGCTTTATAAATTGCGTTAATGGGTGATTGACTGATTGTTGATTTGACTAATGAAAAGGAGAAAAGGCTTAATGATTTATTTATTTTTATATTACTGACCACAGATGACACGTGGGATGAAAAACACCCTCTCATCTTCACATTCCTGATCCACCACTTCTAATATCAGTTGAAGGGCAAAGACCCGCACGTGAAAGTATGCACATCACTGGGTGGGAATAAAAAACGATTATATCTTACCTCGTAGGGAATGGTAAGGCCAACAGCGGTGGAGGGGCATCTATGTATAAGCGCGAAGTATAACCGAGGCAGGGCCGTCCGATGCCGGCCTGTAGGATGCACTTTGTAATTGAAGCGAAATCCGGAGCCGCGTCGCAGCATCCACTCGTGCACAAGAAAGTGGGATAGATGATAGGGTTACAAATGAGGGCGAGGAAAAAAATTCCGTTTTTATACTCGAGTGAAAGAAAAAATGGGGCAACAAGTGAGCCGTTGCCACTCACGCCACTGCTACTCAAATAGTAAAGCAGCGCGTGCGCTTCTGCATGACCTTCCTCCTCTGCTTTTCACTCCTGCGTGATGCATGTTGGGATGGAGAGGACGCACTTGCAGCCCGAGGGTGGAGGTGGTGTCGACGCCAGCAGGGATTTCTTATAATTGACGCCCCGTCATTAAAAGGAAATATATGAGACGCCTGAAGCAAAGACGGGGGTCTATGATGATCATGAACTGAATTGCCAATGACTAACACTTTTTTTTCGATGGGATCTATTGGATGTAGGTAAAGTTATTAGCAATCTGTAGACGTGTGATGATGATTGAATGCGTTGTGTAAGAAAATATTTGCTTCGGTTTTTATCTGATCATTTGTTACTGTCGTAAACATTGACTCACCTATATAAAACGTTTAGGGGTCTGTAAATTTAAGTGAATAAAATTACCCGCAACACGCGTTTGGAGTCTTGAATATGAAACTCAAGAACACTAGCAAATGTACATATTGAACTTAACTTAACTTATTCCCAACGGTTTAATAATAATTAGGTTTGATATGTACCTAACCTATTTAAACAAAGTCCTTTTATGTTTTAATTCTTGCTAAAATTAAATACTAGACAATCGTGTCTTTAAAAAGAAAACAACACGCTTCATTTTAAGTGAATGTGAAATTTCTAGATGTTAACATTCTTAATAATCATAAATGTAAGCAACATATGGTGTTAGGTCTAAATTAGACTTCTAATACACAGTACACGTTGTGTTTACTGCACAATATTTTGCAACAACGGAGAAAAGGTAGATTTAGGTATGAATTTCAATACCTTAATTAAATTTAATTTTCTGATTGAATATGCTTTTCAGCATTCACTTATTTTTGCAGACGTTTAACGCTGTTCACGCAACCAACACGAATTAGAATATGTGATCATTTAAGTTAAAAACTTTTTCAATTATTTTTAATTTTCTTAAATTACGTGATTTATCACACATGGAAAACCCGTTGTGTAAAGTTATTTCCATTCTCCTTGGAAAATTCTCGCCAACGTTGTTTTCACGTCCAATTTACAGACAATGATATCCAATTACAGCCCTGGTAATTTTTATCTACCAACGAACTAATTCTGAACTTAATCGTCGTTTACTCAGCAGTAAATAAACTGACCCAAGAGGTAATTTTAGGCAGTCTACCTTTTAGACATAAACTAAATTGTAACAAACTAAGGATAGGGCTAAAGGAAAAAGAGAATTTGTAATGACAATTTTAATTCACAAGATGAAAAACTAAGAATTTGGCTTTGCACAGTTGAATAATAATTTGCATCATTCAAAGATTGAATTTTTAATAAATTAAAGTGAGCTTTAGCAAGGAGTAAGTGGGTTGTCCTTTGCCTTGCAGTAATTTCCCTCGCTATTGCCTCGCGGTAGGGGTTTCTGGTGAGCGTATGTGTGTGCGAGTGACGTGACAAGCAAGTGCAATGGTGGAGTGGTTGGAGAAATGCAATTAGCGATGCAAGAGAAGAGGAAGCTCGTTCTTCCATTTATTGTGCAAATTTTTGATTGGCAATCGACGTAGCGTTTTATTAATGTTAGCAACGCGTTTAACTTGTGAGATGAGCGAGATAGAAGAAGCGTCGTCTTTTCTTGTTGGCGGTGACGGGGCAAATGATTTCTTTTGTAATGAGTCTTTTGATCTAACGTTAAACTTCCTGTACAAGGAAATTTTAATGAGAAATACAGTTAGTCAGTCGTAAAGTTTTGATGAATTAAAATGTAACTTTAAAGATGTTTTTTGGGTCAAGAATTTCTGAGTAAATTACTTTAATAGACTTAGAATGAGTTTTTTAGGTTTGTTTTTTCTCTCTCGATAAATGATCTAAAAGCGGCGATTCTTTAAAAGCTTTTCGACAGTCACAAGCAATTGATTGATTCATCTTTAATTCCATGGAGAATGTTTAATTCTGGTGAAAAACTTTCGCCCCATTTCTCATGATGCTCTCATTCGATTGAGTGCACAACACAATCACTTATTTTCAAATCGTTTCCTCCTTTAACTTTTTCACCTAAGCCCCTAAAGAATTGAGATTTTGAAAAAGTGCATTTCTCAGGTAAACTTCTTCATTGATCAAGTTCTACCTTTTCTCTCATCATGCGGGAAACGCATCCATTTTTAATGGACTCGACCTTTGCACCAGGTGAATATTAAAAGCAGGTGAAAACCAGCTTCACACATTAGCGTCTTAATACTGTCATTTACTCTCAAAGTTGAATTTTGATTTATTCAACTAAAATTAATAGTGTCGCAGATGGTCATAAAAGATTTATAATTAATTGAAAAGCAAATGCAATCTTAATTACTTGACTTTTGAACATTCCGATACCTTGTTTTATTTACTCCATTAAGTTTGGCTGTGATGAGATCGTCTTCTATTTATAGTTTGATTTGTTGATTGTATGAGTGAAGTTTTGTGCTGCTTTTCTCTTGGCGTGGTTTTTCGAGGGTTGCGTTCAGCGGTTCTGATAGTAATGATTACTGCAACTAAAATGGCGGAATTATCTAGTCGGTAGTAACTTAACTTCATTTGTGGTTTAATTTTAATTACGAATAAACTTCAGTTTCAATAAATAAGAAATTAAATATGTAACCGCAAATACCCACATTTGTTTTGATTATAGTCTTGTAGGTCTGTTTTAATTAAGGTTGTTCAATTAATGTAGCTTGTTTCAAGCGGATTTAAGACTTAGTAAATAACTTCACCTCAAAATAAATTTTGAGTGGCTTTTTAGAATATTTTTATGGTCTTCACCTTTATTTGCATTATTGTCGTTTATTCATTATATATTTAGTGGGAAAACACGCTATTTCCCTTGTATTTTCTTTTGTATTGAAGAAACCTGATGAAAAAATAGGGGTAAGAGAAGATGATAAAAGGGATGTAATGAGAATCTTCTGACAAATTTTTTTTTCAAAACGCCGTCCAAGATCAATGTAGTGAGTGATGTCTGGCTGATATTACAGTAAGATATCCTTAAGAAGTTGAGGTATCGAGAAGAATTGCCGTGAAGGGAACGACTAAGATGAGACGTCCAAAATGAGGAAACTAAGCTTGGGAGGATGGCACTAGTGACAGCTCTTAAGACGATGACTCAAAAGGATGTGCAGAGTCAAGGAGAAAAGCGACTGGCCAACTTGAGCAAGATTACCTACTAGTGTTGAGTTTCAAATTACTTTGTAGTTTAAAGAACTAAAATGAGAGTAGGCAATCTTTGGTTTTTGAATTAACCGAAAGTTAATTCAATTGCGTATTTTAATAACGACAATGCGCACGAACCTTACGCGGGTTTACTAGGCAATTCTCTTGACAAATTGATTTTACTATTTTGTGTGCAAAAATTTGATTCAGTATAATGGAATTTCCTAACATGCGCTTGATCAACACTTAATAACGAAATCATTACGGACTACTTGTTTGGCAAATGAGAAATTCGTAGAATTGCCTTGTTCAATGTCCGAAAAGGAAATAAGCCAAAATCAGGTTGTCATCATGCTACACGCGGGCAGTAATGCGAAATATTTTCACCGTAACTGCAAATTACAGATATTGCATTCGCGGATCTCATTATTCTGTTGTCTTTATTTATATTGGTGGCCAACTTGGCTCTAATAAAATGATGTTATTGATTACTCAACATCATATGACACACTCAAGACGAACCAATGCCTGGTGTCTAGGTAATATGAAGTAACTGAACGTTCAGTTGAAAGTCTCATCCAAATAACTAACTAAGCACGTCTTAATGTTTTAATGTCCGATAACTAACTTATCAAAAGGGTTAATGGATATCCTCTTAAGTATCCATCTTTGAATACAAAAGAACATTTTTGATAATTTAATGCAATTAAATGAATTGGAGCCGTATAACTTTGAATGTTTTTCCACTTAAAAGATTTTACATGGAAACAATCAGGAAAGTTGTTTATTCTTATTTACTGATAAGTGCTTTAGTAAATTGTGATTGTGTAAATAATTTTGTTTATTTTCCTCGAGGGGACTGTTTTAAAATAAGATAAGCTATTGCTTCGAGAAATTCATTTAATTTAAATGAAAGAAAACGCAATTACCCTTCAAATTGTTAAACTGACAAAAGTGTAGTGAATTTAAATTGAGACACTCCTAGTGACACAAGTTGTGATTTGATGATGGTTGTCAGTGGCAAGTCACAAGTAGATGTAGACACCAAAGTGATGAGCCGTAATGACAAATCCCAATGTGTTTTTGGTGTGAGGGGGACCTTTGAGCATAAAGAAAACCTTTTTTCCTCCTTTCTTTATCGGTTTTTCTCTGCATTTTCTTGCTCTCTGTTCTTTCAGCAGGAAGAAATGCAATTTTCTGCTCCACCGACCCGCATATAAAATTTTTGCTCTCAATTCCCGCATTTTTTTTACCTTTTCCCTTTTTGTCTTTTCTTTTGTATTAGGTAAAAGGGATAAAAATAAAAACGCCTAGGAGGATGAATTTTTTTGTCTTATCTTAACCACTCCTTCTATAGCTACTCCCGCCTTAAGAGACACGAGTTTCATTAATAATAACTCAGAAAGAATAGGGACAGCAGGAAGTGTTTGGATGGCAGGTGAAACAGATCATCTTCGTCCTCCGGGGGGGATCACGTTACCTTATCTATCTAAGAGCAAAACTAACATATGGCCTCTTCCTACTGTCGTTCTTTGGGTAAAGTAGAAACCCCGTTCCAATTTGTTTTTTATACCCTAATGCAAATGTTTGATAAAATATTTTATTCCTTCTTCCAGGCGTTATGTATATATATATTACGTATTAGATGTGTGAAAATTTGTATATTGTGCTCAGTCTTGCCAATTATATTAATAAGCCCATAAATGCAAAATTTATTATGTAGATATCATAAGTCTTGAGGGCATGTTTAACGTGTAATTATTTTATGGATGACAAGTTAGTTTCTCTGCTTTTAAATTTGTACTTGTTGCTAAACAATTGGTGAAGTTACTTAATGTGACGTTTATTATGAAATGAATTTGTTCTGTTTTGTGTTGAGATATTTATTAAGTAATAACAAATCACTGTTGTATAGTTTAGATTATGGTTAAACAAAGTTTCGTAAGAGTATCGGCATTTAAATCTAAACGAATGTTTGAGTAGTTCTACAGCTTGAGTCCTAACCATCATCTCAGAAGTAAGCGTAAAGGATAAAATGTTCTTCATGCAGACCTTTGGTCAAAGGTTCTGCATACGGGGAAATAAAAGGTGCATTTCACACCTTTTTACACCTTTAGTTTAAAGAATAGTATATACTTACACAATTTTATGAGCTCTAGAAAATTTAAAAGAAACTGTAAGTATTATGGGTTTGACATTCTAGTACCCAATTCCAAAATATGTAGAAAACCTGCTTCAGCAATTATTGAACTTAATGAGTTAACATTTTTTTAGATATACTTGCAGAAGTAGGTTTGCACTGAGTTGTGGTGTTTATTATGGTTTGCATGTATAACAACATTTATACACAAATATATATTCTAATTCAAGACTTTTCACTGCTAGTCCCACACGGTACCAAAAAACACTTTTATTGAAGTGAGGCTGTTGATAATGCTAAAAGCAGTAATTACAGGCAACTAGGATGTTTACTTTAAAAGTAGAAAAACAACTGTGTGACGAATATTATGAAGATTGTTACTCTACTCAGTGAACCTAAGTGTTTATACTATTTGTCATCCACATTAAATTAAGAAGTTGTAATCCGCTTTGTTGCTCCTTCCCAGGAGTAGTAACGCCACACTATTGAGCATTGAGACTCAGTCATTTCGCCGACGCATTCTTGAAGAAGACATGTAGGTAGCCGTTTCGTTTGCAAGTATTGCACCATCTTGGGTAAGAAATAGTTTTTTTATACCTAGTTTCAAATATAAAAAACTATGTACATCAATTGACTATTTCCACATTGTTTTTTGGGTTGAAGCAGAAATTGTAATCAAAGAGGTGTTAGTTTACTTCCTACCGGACTTTACGTTATCTCAAATTTTAGCACTATATTTTTTTTTCACCTGCAGTATTATACTCCCACGAATGCTTTTAGCGTTGCTGAATTTACTAAGTGCTTTTTTATTTACCTGCGTTTTGCTTTTTTTTGTGGAATTTTAAATAAGCCATCACGTTGTAAATGTCACTAAAAAGAAACCTCACGAAAAATAACTTTTTTTTATATAACCAAGTTTTAATTTTTTATCTCCTTCCAGTCTACTGTTTGCAGTTTCCTCAACTTATTGTATCACTTTTTTAATGTTGTTTTCGTTACTCCAGTGTCAATTTAAGTTTTTTGCAATGGCAAATTTAAAGTTGAGAACGTGTTTATGCTAAAAAGTAAAAATGTTCCCGAGGGATACCTGCGAATTGCATTACTAAAAAAAAAAATTTTGTCAGGCGAGTGAAATGATTTATTAAAAATGTTTTTGCGCGGAATCTTTAAATAAAGAGAACTTTTCTGTATGAATAAAATTTAAGTCAAATAGATAAATTTGTAATACTATTTCTATATTATTACTTCTTTAAAAATGTTAAGTGGGAAGTTTTGTATGTCAAATTGTTAAAAAAAAAATTTGACTAGTTCACAAATTGTTAATGACATTTTTGCAACTTTATACTAATATTAATATTTTGTGCCGGACGGAATGACATAAGCTTAATTCCTTAAGAAAAGAACCATCCTGCGGCTTAATATTGTCTATCATGCGTAAAGAGGCTTGACTACTACTGGGAAATTTAAAAATGGTAATTTGCAAACAATTTTAAGAACAGTAATGCAATAATTTATTCGTTTTAAGACATGCAAAGAAAGAGTACATTCTTGAAAAACGTTTTTAACAAAATATCTTTAGATGGCAATCAAGCTGCATATTCAAATATTAAACTAAATTGTGGCTTAGGTGAGTTTTACGACCAGTGACGTCACATTTGTTAAATGGTTTTTGCAGCGGATCATGACTAATGACGTCACAATTAAAACTCACCTTAAGCCACAGATCAGTTTAATATTTGAATGCAGCTATCTCGAGAATAGTTCCATTATATCAAGCGGGATGATTCTGACGAACCTATCAATTGTGAGGTAAATTTTGCATACATTACTCATTATTTTATATTAAATTCAATTTTTATATATTAAAATTTAAGATCTTCCTCACAATTCGAAATTTCGTTATCAGACTAGCCGGTGAAATGAATTCAAGAGCAGAAGTAAGTATATCAAATTATTAACGATGTTTTCAAGAACCTGAGATAAAAATTTATCATAGATAACAAGAATATTCATAACTTGTAATGTGAAAATACCACGAAGTGATGGACACAAAGCACAGTTCAGGTGAAATGTAATTACAGAAGATTAATTACACATAAAGCACAAAATTCTTTTGTTTTCAGAATCAGTTAAAGTACGGACGAATGATTGGAACTTAGTTCGCCTTTTGTCACACCAAGTTTGCATGTTGTGTAGGTAGGGCATTGCCCCCTGACCCCGTTTGTTTCATGGCAGCCTCTTTAGATAGATCAGTGTGCATTTGGAATGTAGACGCCGACTTGGAAGTAAGCAGGTGAGTCAAATCAATGAGACGGTATCTCATTATGCTTGTGAAATTCTCTGAATAGTTCCTAGTCTTCATTTAACCCGTTTATATGCACTTAAATCGTTTGCAAATAATATAAACTTGTTTCCCTTTGATGGTGAATGCAATTTAAAGAAATTCATCGATTTTGCCCTTTTTTTTTTTTAATTTTTTTAAACCCTACTGTTTAAATGGAACCATCTGTGGTATTCAGATTAAAGTGAAGAATGAATGGAAACTATTCATGTTGTATATTTGTATTTTGTTCTCTCATGTTTAGTCTAAGAACAGCTGTCGCACTCAGCTGTGTATTGCCAAGGGGGTCTTTTCTGGTAAAATTGTCCTCCTGGGCGTGTCTTGCATTTCATTTTCTTGACGTGTGCTTGTGATTGTCCAAAAGGAATGAAGAATAAGCTACGTAGACGTAATGCAATTTTCGTTTTGTTTATTTGCAAAGGAAAAGAAGTCTAAAAAAAAATGACAAGAAAAAAAAAATTGTTTAACAACATTTTCAGTTTTAGTTTATGAATTTAGGAGAAACCTCGGGTCATTATGTGTTCTTCTTTGAATATATTTTTTAAGTTTTAATTTAGTTGTAGGATGTTGTTTTTGAAATATTATACTCGGGGCCAAACATTAATTAAGACATTTCTTCTAATTGGATTGGTTTCATTTTTGTTATGACAGATCAAGGAACTGTTTTCTAAATTAAAAAAAGGCAATTTTTTAAATTGCAACCTTTAAGTGAAATCGAAAACAATGTGCCATGGCTCAATTTTTTTGTAGAGTATTGGAAAGAAAGCGGTCAGCTTGTGTAAATTGTAGCAGTTGTTGATCCTCCTTACACGCCTCAGAAAAATGAATTATTTATTAATCTAAGATTTTCCTAGAGATTTTTTCTATTGCCGTACTTTTGTGGAAGAAGTTTTATGAAAAAATTTTAGGACACTAGTTTGAATGAGTGGGTGATCCATCTTTGGGTCGTATCTTGAATGGATATTCATCTTATGAAGTTCACCATCCCGTTTCATGCCTTTGATTTATTCTCTCGTCATAAGGACGCTGCTTTTTTGGGGTAAAGGTGAATGATGACACCTATCGGATGAGCTGGGTTTGCGTTAACTTATTTTCTTTTTAGTCGTTTTTTTATTTACCCTATTCAGTTTTTTTTCTCGAGAACAAAAAATCTATTATTGCAAGTTTGTTATAAATGGTTATGGGTTCTGCTCTCCGTTTTGTAGCTTCAATTTTTTTTTCTCCTGCCACTTAGGTGTGTTTTTATCACTCCTTTACTTTAAATTCCACATAATTCGATCGCAGTTGTCTGATATGTCACCAACCCAAGTCGGCTCTCTTTTTCAGCTAAGCGATGCCTTGCAAGCACATCAGTCTCAATTTATTGATTTTGTGTGGTTTGGGGGGAAATGTTGGCATTAAGCTTTTCCTCTCCTATGAGTCTGCCCCACATTATCGCACAAATTTGCTCATTGTGCTGCTGTCGCAGGAATGTTGATGGCTTAGTACGACCGTGCTTTATTTTTTATCCTTTCTCTTATGTCTTTTTTTTCTCGTTTGCTTTCTTAACTCGTCTTATCTCCATAATTTTTCATAAATCTAAGTACATCAGGATTTTCTTTTTTCTCTCGTCATTGCATGCTGTATCGATGGCGCGTAATTGTTTGTGTTGGGAGTAGAGTCTTAAATTTGTCATTAAAGATGTTGAAGACATGTTGTAATATGAAGATGATATGATCGTAGATATAAGTTTTGATATGCCGGATTTAAATATTTGTTCAACTCAAAAAAGCAATTAAGGAAAGAAATAAAGTTTTTATCTGTAGTTTGAGCTTATATACATAATATATAATCTGTCGTTTCGTTTCAGGTTATCTTTGTTATTTTAGCTGTAGAGGTTATACTACCAATAAGAATCTAGAAAAATTGTTTCTATATTCTTTTAGAGAGAGACAGTCAGTCACAAAAAAAACATAGGAAAATAAATAAAATATCAAATAATTACCCTCAAAGGAAGTTACATTGAATGGTATCATTATAAGTAATACATTAAGATCTTTCGTCCTCTTTTGAATTTTTCATTATTCTGTTCTATGGCTTACGCTGCACTCAGGTATTGTTTGGGCTTGCAATAATTCAATAAATCCTAAAACACCAGAAAATTGAGCTGCAGTAAACCTATTTTCAGTTTCATAAATTATTTGAACAGCTGGTTATGTTTGTCAAAAACAGTGGTACGGCTTATAATACTCTGCCAGAAGTAAATAAACTCCTGACTCTACTGAATTGTTTACATTCAGTACAGAAAGCTTTAAGTTAATACTGGGCCGTGAATAATTTCTATAAATATTTGTTTGTAGCAGTAGTTTCTGTACAGAATACTGTTGTCAAATTTAATAACACAAATTACAATTCAAATAAAGCAAATTTGGCCGGTTTCTAATTAACGGGAAACTACTGGATACATTTTTCAACTGTTGAAAATGTTTCCAATGCAGTGTTATATAAAGTTTAACGTGTTTCACTCTATTATAACAACTAAATTATGTTTTGACATTAGACTCAGTAATCCAATTATCAACTATTTTTGTAACAGTGCACTTAATGCTATTTTATGCTTCCCCTTTAAACATAATTGGCCTTCTCATTACTCGAGTATTGCGTTTAACAAGCTGCCCACTATAAAACTTGTATCCAACCCCCTTTGCTCTCTCGTCATTTTGGCGTGTTACGATAATACTTTAATAACATTGATGTGTGAAGTAAATTGATTGAAGTTTACAATAACCGCTACTGATGCAACCACCGTTTGTGCCTTAATTGATTTGTTGTGTATCGGTGAAGTGATCAAATAAATCTTTTACGGTTAAAACTTAAGCCGCTTGCTACATAGTGTGGTTTATAGTGTGAACCAGATGCTCTTATTGATGGATGGATGGGAAATATCTTTCTAACATAATAGTGATGGGTTTAGTGGGAAATGAAGAATTAACCTTAAGGGAATTTCTCCAGCATTGCTAGTTGAATCAATGATTGATACGTGCTGTCATTATTTCTTCTTGCACAGGTGCAATGAGATTTTCTTGGGGTTTTGAACTATAGGAAATCTCAGGTCTCCTGTAATTACGTGTCTGATCGCTTGATTCACGTTTAAATTCCTTCTATACAAGGAATAAAAAATCGTTTTCCTTCAAAATAAAACGATATTTTACTGAAAGATTGTATTTTCAACTGCAGATGTCGCCTTGGGAGTTCGCTTGTCAGAATCATTTTTGACACTGTCATCTTTAATGATCCCGTACAAAAAAGATTTGATCATTTTTTGGTTATTTTTTGTTAATGGTGATGCTCATTAACTGATTAAATTATAAT
>JAQGAS010000125.1:0-96316 GCA_034686365.1 Pachymerium ferrugineum | reverse complement strand
GAAGACCTGTCCAACTTTTATACCCATTAGAGTTGACATCCAGTCAACAGGGGGGAGGATGAGGAGAGTCACACCCTGTGACGCATAGTAATGTGAGAGGAATCTGAGAAGGGTTGTAATAGTAATAGATGTAATATTAGTAGTAGAATAAAGGAGTTTGAATAGACAAGACGTGTCTTATTTTACTCCTCCACAAAAACATAAGACGTTGAGAAACTTTGCTTTTTTATAATAAAACTGTGGTGCACCATGAATTATTCCAAATAGTAGAAGGAACTCTTATTTATAACAGGGTTACTAACACGCTTAAAAAATTGATAGCTTCCACATAACCAATTTAACCTTTATTAATTTTAACTGAGCACAATTTAATTGGACAATAACTTTGTTGTTGTCACTTGTGCGCATTTTCAGCGCATTTCATCACAACTTTAATGCACATTCACCTCAAACCGATGCGTTTCACATTTTACAGAAAAAAAAATGGTATTTTGATAGAATAAGAGACGAGGCGAACAGTTAAAAGCATTGCGTTTCCTTATAACGGGGTTTGAATGTTCCATTTGTTAATCCAGAGTCTGCGGTCGGCCCTAGGACTGTGCGTATTATGTTACGAGGTACATTAATGTTTTTTGCCGCTTCCGCAAATGGTCTGATGATTGGTGCCAGGGTTTAAGGTTCTCTCCCGCATTTCTTTTGACGTGCGGGCTACGACGTCATTTACCTCAGGCTTGGTGCGGCTACATGTGGACGTGTTTCCAAGTTCGTAAATTGGCTGGGGTCGCGTTCGCTGGATGAATCATGGCCCTCGGAGCAATGGTAATTAGTTGTGCGCATGCGTGTTGTTGGTGTGTCCGTGTGATGTTAATCACCTTTCGTTTGGTGATGCTCGACATTTGTGGTGGCGCCTGCATTTCAGCCCATTAGCGACGCCAGCTCATGGGGGACTTTTGTTGTTTAACAAGCTAATATATCATCAATTAAGATGGCTATTCTAAAATTCTTATTACAATTTTTCACCCTTGGATTACTTTTAAAGGTTATGTCTATTTGCTTTGCATGCTTTTGCATGTTAGTGCAAGAATTAGGTTGGAAAGTGGGGATTGATGAGTCAGTTTTCTAGACTGATGATTATGACTTAACACAAATGACTTCTATTTTGGGGCTTATAAATTAGTCATTTGATTGAGAAAATGAATTGGAATGGTTAGGAAATTAGTTGCAGGTGAGAAGCTCATTTCGTTGCTAAACATCTTACAAAGGCAAATAGAAATTAAGACATAGCTGGAAGAAGAAGGAATAAAGTGAAGATTAATTGTTAAAGTCTCTAATAATAAGCATTATTAGAATTCACGAACAATGCAAAATGCAAAGTTTGTATAACTTGATTATTATAACTTATGATATGAAATGTGATAATGCTTATTTGATACCTTGATTGTTTTGATTACTTTTTTTTTTAAGGAGAAAAATATTAAAAATATTAAGTTTGGGCTTTGTCTTTGTCGCATTCCTTACCTCTATTTCTATACTTGCCACTAGTTATGCAAATGCTTAATTTGTAATTGTTAAACATTTTAAACAATGGAAAGAATGACAAGTAATTTCATAGTGGTGTCTTCAATTGAATTACAAAAGACATCTATTTTCAACAAATGACATTCAATCTTCTATTTTAGGTCAATAACAAATCTTTTTATTGTTATTTTTTATGCTCCAACATCTGCATAACAGGATGTTTTTCTTACTCGACTCATTAATCACATTTTAATAAGTTCTTGAGATTCTTCTCATCTTTCTTATATTAAAGTATCTTCTCACTACTCACTATTTGAACACATAAATCGACAACAGTCAATCAATTGGTAAAAACAATCTCAAACCACTTGATGAATTACCACTTGGTAGAATCAATTGAAGCCAATAGTATGTCATCAATAGATGTAATATATTTTTCCGAACAAACAAGCCCAAATTACATGCAAATGAGAGGGTACTTGAAATAGATTTAATTGTAAGGCTAGCATTTCATTTAGGTGCTACATTAAGCATACTTGTCAACAATTAAAATAGCAAACAAGTTTTCAGAATGTGTGTGCACAACAATGACAATGTTGATGAGCAAATTGTTAGCTGGAGGTAGGAGATAAAGGGGTTGTGCAAATGGGAATTCATTAGTAGTCCGGTTGCCAATTAGTCGTTGGCGTTGGTGGCGTTGGCCACTTGTCCGCCCCCGTAATGTATTTATCAAACTTCATTATCTCCATTTGATTATAGACGTAAGCCAGCGCCTAATTGCGGTTATTAAATAAATTAATTTTGTTCTCTGGCTTTAATTAGATGCAAAAGTTTCTTCTAATTAGTGGTCTTTGCGAGCGCAGGCCTCTCTAGTGGAAACGTTGGCGTTCAGGGCGAACACGCTCGGGTCGTTAGTGAGATTGCCACGCGGCACAAAACGCGAGCAGTTTTTTTTTCCTTTCTTTTCTTTTTACCTTCTTGCAAGGTAAATGAAACTTGACTTTGGAGCTAAGTGGTTTGTGTATAGAAAAGAGGGGAATGGAAGTTTAACGATAGTGCTAGAAATTGTTATATTATGGCAGGTTAGTTTGTATGACGAGGTTAAATAAATTCTAAGCTAAGTAACCTCAGTTTGGGTGAGGAGGACGGTAAGTAAAAGGTACTTCCGGTAGTGTTATATTGTTGCAATTTAGTAGAAGTGTAAAAGGAATTATACGTCTTTTTGTTTGAGATCAATTTTGGGGTTGCAAGTCAACCGGAAGTGGTTCTTTTCATTGCTGCGAATAAGTGGTAATTATTGGCAATTTGCAAAATCATGAAATTATGCACTTAAAAGGAGAAAAGGTCACTTCCGGATGTGACAAAATCTTGAAATATATAAAGTTTTAATGGTTGGGTATTAACTTTTTTATTATGTCAACCGGAAGTGGTGTTGTCTTACTCTCAAAATGGTAATAGACAACGAAAAATTACACTTGTGTTTTTCACCAAACGTTAAAATTAATGTGTTTTCATTCTCTTCTTAATTGCAAGTCCATATCTTGACCGGAAGTGCATTTTATTTTACTGGAAAAAAACTGTCATTTTTAATGAAAAGTAGGGACAAATTAAGTCTTTAACTTGAGTGAATTCAATAGGAGTCTCATTTAGACGACGTTAGTAGAGTAGTATTTAGCACAAATGTCGGCAGGGTGCAGTACATTAGACCGCTGTTGGTGTCCGAGTCGTGTTGACAGTTGTTGGCTACATTAATCGTTGCAATTCATCCCAAGATGACGATACAATTGTGTTGAAGTGAGTGTCGTGCCTCAGGGGGGACAGTGAGTTGGGTTGACGGGGTCGAGAGTTGAGAGGATGGGAGGAGTAGTAGGGGTGGCACTAGGCGTGCGCAGTGTCGACTTGCCAGCGGCTAATGAAGGAATGCTTTTAGTGGGTACACAGCTCTGCACTATGGAGTTGCATTATTCTTAATTACTCCATATAATTAGTGCAGAAACGCCACACTGAGACGCGGGCTATCACTTGTGATTATGTTGAGCTTCTCGTGCCTTGTCCCAACTTCTCCTCCCACCTCCATTTTCCACCTTCTCAACTTGTTGTTCCGCCATGTTGGCAATTGCAGTTTAATGTCGTCGACTAATTGGTCTAATAAATGATGGAAACCGCGCAAATGGCATTTACTACTGAAATTTTATAACTTTTTTTTTTCATCACTAGAGAGGGAAAAATTGATCAGTTTGGATTCTCTTTTTGGTTTAACTATCCCCTGATAAATGGCGTCCGTGTACTGCAGTGTCATGCATCTAACAAGCCTGTCAAATCTATAAGGTTTTCTCGTTCTTTTTTATTCACCAAAGGCGAATTACTACGTACTAAAAGTCTTTTTATTTTATTATACTAAAATGGATTCCAATGCAACTCATTATACTGAATAATTGAACCGAGTCTCTTGAGAAGACCAAATTGACTGCGCGCTTTAACCAAGTAAATCAGATTATAGGTTTGATGCAATGTTTTTGTCAACGACGAAGAGCCTAATCCTTTACAAATTACAATGTCTAAGAAGGGGAGAAAAAAATTATTCTTCTGGAGAAATGTCCTGTCAATAGTGAATATTTTTCTGCAAAGCAGAAGTAAATGACATTTCCTACTACTGGAAATGTTTACGTGTACATGCAGTATATAAATGTATATACACAAAAAATAGTCCAAATTGATCGTAGTTGTTTGGGAAATCTTACTTTGGCTGTGCCTAATGGTGTCCTTTTCTGTCACCAGTCTTTTGTTTGCTCCGCAGCCTTAAGGGAGCGTGCCAGTGCCGCCTGGTGGAGGTGGATGTGAAAAGTATCTTAATGAACCAGGCGTTCGTAACACGATCGGCCACCCCCTCTGCCCACTCCCACTTCCTCCGTGTGTGAAACGGCAGCTGATTGCGCCAATTTGTCGCCTCGCGTCTCTTCTCACCCCCAGCGTCTCGTTAGTGACCATTGGTTACTCATTGGTGACGTCATTTGTTATTCGCAGTTCCTCTTTTCACCACCAGTTGGCGCAGCTGCGAACGTGGGGAGCGCGTTCGTCGCTCAATTACAGTCGAATTGATTCGAGGTGACTTGAGAGAGAAGGGAGAGGAGACGCGCGCGTCCTTAATTGCCGCAACAATTGTGCTGATTGGTCGGATGGCATCAGTGACAGGAAGATGGCCAATCAATGACGCCACGCAACCATCTGCCGGTCGGTGGCGGCCCCATGCGCCAACCTCGGTGCACACATCGCGTATTTAAGACGGAGACGCTGCCACATGCAGCATCCAGTGCACGGAGATAAGAACGCGAGCAACTACGGACGCACCACTAACACCCAACGAGGTAGGCCAGAAGGGGGGACGACAACGACAACAACAATAGCATTTTGTTGATTGCAAACGCAGCGTTTGTCGTAAACGCGTCCATTATTTGAGAGGGTAAAAGTGGGGGATTGTATTAGCCATTGATGCACGTGCAGAGAGCGCGTGTTCCGGCATGCCATTTCCTGAAGCGAGGGGAAGGCGATTATGGGACAAACCTCAGTTCAGCGAACGTCCATCTGCGCTTTTCGGTTTTATACCGCGTTTTTGGCTATAGGCACATTGGGAATGGTATAAGATGACTGTGAGAGTGGACGGTCGGTAACGACGTGAACGCAATTCCCTCACTCGCGTTTGATTTGTCGTTTGATTTCCGGTTGGGGCGCGATGCAATATGTCGTAATACGGGGGTTGTTCATATGCAAGGAACGCAGATAGGGGGGGAGGGAGAGAGAGAACGCGCAGGGGAGGAAATCCCGCACACGCTGGCCAATTGTTGGCCGATCGACATTGATTGGTTGGCGTCCGATGGGATCGTGGGAGACGTGTCCCGGGTCGCTGAGTTCGTGACGTCACAACCCAATTTTATTTTTTTTGAAAAATGTTTTTTCAAAAAAAAATTTTTCTTTTTACTTTCAGATTTGAGGTATCACAGTGTTTTAATTTTCAACAATGTGCGTCTCATCACCCCCAGGTGAGCCACTGGAAAACGCGCGCCTTGCTTGTGCCGCCAAATTGAACTAATTCCACCTAATTTGATTTTACAGGCTGTAACGAGTTGCGTGCGACTAACGGAAACGGAAATTAATCAACAATCGTACCCATTTTCGTCTCGCATTTTCCTTCTCCCTCTCGTGTCAAATGAAGAAGATGCAAGAAAAACCCACGTTGCTCATGCCTGACGAATGTAAGTGGCCAGGTGTGCCGCGAGCTGTAGGGTCGCGTTTCGACGCAGGGGGCGTAGAGCCCCTACAGGCGGAGTCTCGATTAAATAGAGTTGAGGGGAACGGGGGTGGTGGAGAGGTTTCTTGTAATTACCCGGATGAATCGGGACGCCATTCAGCCACGGAAATCAGCAGACGCGCTAGGATTTAATTTCATCAATTTCGCCTGCAGGTCTCGCACGAGATGAGGTGGAGTCGCTATTGTCACTGTGTCTGTTCCGAGAGCAAAATTTATTTTTGTGGTTCACGTTTTTTTTTTTTTGCGTTTTTATTAGCTTGAAGAGAGCTGTTGCTATGGTGATAATGAGGCTGTTCATTGTTGGCAATTTGTGGTAATGGTATTAGAATGTTATAATTGAGTTGTTATAATGAGGAGGATTTATTGAGGGGTTGAGCAATTTATTTTGTGATGTTATTTTTCAAGAGTATTTTCTTTTTTGCTATTATTCGCGCTGATTGGGACGCATTTTAGGTTGAGTTCTTCTGGCAAGTTTGTATTGTTGTGCGCGGAATTGAAAAGGCGTTGTAGCGTTTTCCTGGAAATCAATTACTTTTGTTTGAGTGGTGGGATTCATTTAATTACATTAATTGTGTCCAAGATTTGCTCAAGCTTGATTTTACAATGAAAAGAGGGGATTAGTACGTGAGTGTTATTTAGGGGATTGTGGGAATGAATGTTGAAACAGTGGATGGCAAATATTGATTTTAAGCTGTCAGGTGGAGAGAACTTTTCTTTAATGACGTCATAACCCCATTTAGAAATAGTCTAATTTGTTTTTAATGACGTGATGAGATTTGACTTGTTCCAAAGAGATAGAAAAAAATCGATTAAATTAAATCGATTAAACATTAAAAAATTGACATTTTTGATCAGGGGACGTGACGTTTTTTAAGATAAAATTTTGCAGTTAAACTTCTTTTTTTTTTCTTTGTTATTACTAGATGTCATTAGTCGTCTTCATTGTGCTTGCAGTGCATATCGTTATCACCATCCCAATGCTCCTGTTGATTTTTTTTCTTTAACCAATAAATTACCTGCAGCGAACGAAAAATTAGACGACGATAGCAAATATGAAAAGTTAGTAAAGGAAAAAAAGCGGGACAAAACAAAATGCGCGGGGAAAAGTATATACGGAAGACGAGCGCCACGGTGGCGGTTTTCGTGATTGGTTGCCCCGTTGGAACTCCGCGACACATGGAACCGATGAGTCCGCTCGGATAATTTCCCTCTTTTATCTTTGTCTTGCACCGTAAGAAGGTTGCGAATGCCTTGTTCCTCTAATTCGGCAGCAAATTAACTACCACTTCTCCCCCCCCCCCCCTCCACCAACCCCACCTTCCTTCTCCCATCTCTCCAATCACTGATTTTTGTCATTTCCGCAACTGAAAATACGCTTATTAGACGACCCTCGTCATAACGAAATGTGAATTTACACTCGAGTCATTATAACGAAAAAGGAACCTTTACTCCCTCTGATGAGAAAAACTAACAGTTTTCTTTTTTTATTTATGGTAGTAAGGGAAAAAACTGCAACCATTTTTTTTCTTGTTGAGGTGGCTCATTTCCGGTTTGTAGGTGAGTTTAATTACCTGGTTCCAGTTGGGACATTTCTTAATTTGGAACGCGGATTGTTGTCGAGTGTGGGATCGTGTGACCTCCTCCCCCTCCTCTACCCGTCGTCACTTGTTTGCGGGCGAAATTAAAGGCGCCACCGGAAATGAGGCGCCTTCCTGCGGCGGCCACCAGGAAATGAAGGGCCTTTGCTGGACCCTCTAAGCGCCCGAGGCCCCCGTGTCCGTGGCCGACGGATATCATATCAGAAAGAGCCTAGTGGTGAGGAGTGGGCGTGCGAATGTCAATCAACGAGCCTCGCGTCTGTGAGGCGTTCTTTGTGTGGTCATCTCCATTGTGAGGTTTTAATTCCCCTCTGGTCGACAGCCCGGGGCGCCATCATCGCTTGAGGATCAAATGTCCAGTTTGAGATGAAGTTGGCTTCCGTTCTGTATCATACAACGATGACCCACTGCCAACAAGATAATTAATTTTTTTTTTTAAATTTTTCCTTGTGTCCCAAAAGTCGTGCACTTTAACAAAAGTTGAGGAAATTAAGATGTGTGGGAGGAAAAAATTGTTTATTAGTGATGTATCGTTGAAAGGTAAATTTTGAAATTGTGGGTAAACAATTGTGTTAAAAGTGTTGACTCAACGACCATTTGTCGGCACCCTTAAATGGAAAGTGAAAATTAAGTGCAAGAGTTGTTAATGAGTAAATAAGAAACTTTGAAACTAGAGGAAATATTTACATACCATTAGAAGTAATAAGTGAGTAAACAAAGTGTTTATAGTTATTTTATTGGTAAAACTAATTTGTGGTTTTATGGTTTCTCAAGTTTAAAAATTAGAAAGTTTGTTGAAAATTGTACATGATATTTAAAAATGTACTTACTAAGATCATTTTTAAAAATAGTTAACGCTGCTATGTCATTGCCTAATAGTGTAATAAACTTAAACTGTATTAAACAGTAATTGTGGAAATTGAACTTTAGGGAAAAAAGAAATGAGGCGTAATGTTGCCAGCAGCTACTAAGGTCATACGTGACTGTACACTTGCATATGGACAGTTATAAAACCCAGATGACAATAATTATGGAAAGGCTAACAACCCAGAGCTCCATTTGACTATATTAAGACTGGGTGCAAGGTTACTTACCGGGCAAAAAATGAAATCATGCACAACTGTTCACATCTGCTCACATTAGAAATTATTCACAGCAATGTTTTCTTAATTGTTGACGCGCGGAGTTACTACTTATCAAACTTTGCAGATATCTGCAGCTCCTTCCATTTCATTATTATTCTTACACTATTAATTTTTGTTTTATTTCAAGTGTGAAAATGTGACGATGGTAGGTCTCTTCAGAAACTCTAATCGCGCACTAAGTAGTTAGTAATAGAACAGTAAAGTAGGTTAACCATGAAGCACCGTCAAGTGATTCTTATTCAGAGGATTATTCAAAAACGCTCACAAAAACGATGATAGCAAATTCGCAAGTTCAAGACTCTTGCGATCATTGTTGCCAGTTTTTATAAATACTCCGATATATTGTTTTTGAGGTCAAAGTATTTTGCGAGGTAAAAAAAAAATTGAGTTTTAAGTATATTTGAGCTTTACTGTTATTGACAATTGCGAAAAATTGTAGCAATTGTCGGCACGACTCAATCAATTTGTGACGCTTTACAGGGTCGAGTGGTTTGGCAATACGTCGTAAATTTGTTAGTTTGCTTGTTTTGCGGGTGTGGTTGTGTTTGAGGAGCCATTTTTGATCTGTTTGTGGATCCCTCTCACGACGCCGTTCCGTCATAGTTTAATGAAGTCGCTCCCAACCGATCATCTCTTGCCTGCCGCCGCCTGGCGGTTGCGCGTAAACTTTGGAAATTGAACGACGGTGGATGGAAGGGTGTGTGTTGCAGGAGAGAGAGAGTGAGTGGAAGGGGGGTGACGAATCTGTGGCGCGTTCCCTTCGGCGGCTCATCCTTTTCTTCTCTTCAACAATCGATCGGTAGCGAGACGCGCGCGCGCGCGCGCGTTTGCCAACAATCAAACACGCGTGTGAGGAACAAATGAAAACAAATATGCCCGCTATTGGATGTTATGAAGTGCTTTTGTTCGGTCGGAGCGGCTAACCCGAGTGGAGCAGCCAATTTTAACGGCCTGATGGCCAATTTGCCTGCAGCCTTATACCGACACAAAATAGCCTCGCGCCTCTTCCCTCTTCATCAATTTGACTTGATCAATTTGGACAGACATTTGGCCGTCGACTCACTTTTCTCTTGCTGATTTGGCGAAAAACATGCTTTGCCAACAAAGTACATATAACCTACTTTTTTTTGTTAGTCTTGTCAATTTATTACAAAAACAACTTTTTTTCTCATGAGAAAAATGTTACTTATATATATTTTGTTGTTGTTGTTCTTGTAGCAGCCATGACAATGGACGTTAAACCAGAAACACAAAAGCCGAGCAGTTCGCCTGGCGGTGTAAACGGCTCGCAACATGAATGCGCTGGTTGCAAGAAACGGATTGGAGATCGGTACATGCTCAAAGCATTGGACCTATTCTGGCATGAAGACTGTCTCAAATGTGCGTGTTGCGATTGCCGACTCGGAGAAGTTGGGTCAACACTTTTTACCAAAGCCAACCTCATCCTTTGTAAAAGGGACTACCTCAGGTAAGAGAGAATTACGTTATTTAAAATCGTAGAAAATTTTGCCATCAGATGGCACCACCAATTCTTGTCTTCTATTTGTCGGTTAGATTGCCTTGCACAATGGATCATGCAATAATACAATATAATTAACGAGAATTTATTATTTCTCTCAGTTTATTTCTGTCATAAACATCAACTAACCGCATTTGGTTGTACTCTTTTATAGAAAAAAATTCACTTTTGATCATTTTGTAGACATTGACTTTCAGACTGATCAATTTGACCAGATGTTGACCAAATCATGGACTTTTCTGGTCATACAATTAATGGCATGATTGACCCAACTTCGGCAAATTTGACTCGAAAATGGGTAACCCAAAATATACGCGCAATATTGGGTCAATTCAGCTAAAAACCAACGTTGGGTCAAATTTTGAGCCAATTGGTGGTAAAAGGAATATGGGTCCAATGTTAGGTTAAAATTAACCCAATTGTTAAAAATGACCTGAAAATAATCATATTTTTTGTAATGGGCGCTCCTAGGCCTAACTAATGTGGTACGCCAACACTTTCCCCTTTAATTTTTTTTCTGCGAAAATTTTTTAATTACGTTCACTGTATTCCTAATTATATTTTTCAAGATCATCAACAGTCAAATCTATGTCATGATGAAGGAGACACGAGGAAATAAATTCCTTAAGAAAATTTGTCGCAGCGAGAAAAATTTAATTTATTTTTTTTTCTAAATTTTTTTCCGTCGGTGATAAAAATCACGGATTTCACGTGATTACAATTTTGCAAGCTTTAAAAACGTTGACTAAAACAATTACTCAACGTATTAAATTTGAAACGTAAAAGTTTAAATTCAATTCCCATGAAATTAAATTTACAGCCAACGATTTAAAAAATAATTGAAAAATTTAGAAAGTTTCACGCAAATAAAATCATGAGTAAAGAGAACATTTAAACTGAACCCTACTTTTTCCAAGTTATTTTTTTTTTTTTTTTTTTACTCCCTCACCCACTTCATTGTCATGCTGTTGTTACAATAAATGGGTCGAGCAAGTCGTCTGTCTCGGGAAACGCCGTCAGGGGAAAGCATTCTCCCGTAGAAAAGCGTCCCCTAGCGGGCCAAGGGTGAAAAAAAATTTAGTGGCTGCACGGCCGACTCGGAGGGAAAAGGGTCCGGAGGGATTTGCTCCTAGCATTTCCCCCGGATCATCTCTCTTCGCGCGTCTTATATTGCTCGTGATTGGTGGATGGAGTTTAACCCCAACTCACCTGTTGGACCCTCGTTTTTGCGAAGCTTGATTTTAAAAAAACTCAACCTTATTTGAACGACTTTCCCCCGAGGGAAGTTTTTTATTTGATCTTTTTTCTGCTTTATTTTTAGACCTGACGTTTTATTCGCGAGGGGAAGAAAAAAATACGACACTAATTAAGTGCCCTCTACTTCTTTAGGCCTAATTTAACTTGTTTAATTTGGTGTTTCCATATTGGAAGGATAAATCTAGATGATTGAAATTGAAATTCCCTGCATTAGACCGAATCTTGAATTCATTTTTAGCCTTGTTGACTAAATGAGATTATTATATATTCTATAGAAATTGGATTTTTTTTAAAACTCGTTAATGCTGTTAACGAGAGTTGATATACTTCAAAAAGGGGTAAAATAAATGCCAAAAATGTCTTAAATTTGTGTGAGGCTGTTTTAGATACCGTTTTCTATTGCATATGTAATATTTGGGATGCTCAGAAGGCTAATGTAAATTGTAACTTGCAGGAGAAGAAAGTAATGTACAAGTTTTAAGATCTGATTCAAGTTTGCAAGTAAGCTTGTTAACTCTGGCGTTAGATTGCCAGATTGCCAAAAGTAACTAGATTAACTTCATTAACTTCAACAGAAATGTATACAACTTCTGTGGTAGCTATTGCTAAAATTCCTTACAGAAAAGCGTTATTATTTCATTATAATGCACTATCACATACATTGTACCCATTGCATTGGTTCCATTGCGTTACGATGTTCTGTTCATTCCACATAAAATGTTGCAAAAAAACTTCATAATTTTAATAAAAATTGCGTTTGTTAAGCAATTTAATATTAGATCGATATTGAACTACCTCGTAGCTCCTAAAGTTTACATTTATGGGTGGAAATCGAATTTGTTGAAGACAAAATCATAGATTTAGAACTTGTTAACAATAGGAACTTATTATTGATTACAGGCCTTTACATTGACCCATGTCTTTTTAAAATTTGCACTACACTATGGCATTACACCGTTTAACAAGTCGTCTCTTCAAAACGGTTTTTAAAATAACAAAGAATAGAGATCCACTATTGCAATCACTGTACCGCTTTACACTCAATCTTTCTCACATAACATTGAGAGGATTATTGTCATAGCGGTGTAAAGACGTGCGCAGTCGATAATTGCATTCGCCACCTTGTGGTAGCAATTTCAGTTGTTTTTTTGCTGAAAGTTAACATCATCTCTGTAAAATCACCAATGTTTTCTCTCTGCTTGAAAATTATCGGCTTTGTACTAATCCCTCTAACTCTTGTGATCAATTAAATTATGAAATCCGAAACGCGAATTTCATTCCGTATTAAATTAACCTTGTTAATATTGATCCCTCCACAACTTGTTTGTCAGCTCTCAAGACAGTTACACGATAAAACGTCCAACATTTAAACACCCTTTCAACCCCTGACCCTACACTAACACGTACAACGCATGTTGACACCCACAACAACAACAATCTTACCAATAACAAAATTTATCCATAGAAATAAATAGCATCCCCTATCCCCATTTTTTTTCCATTCCCTATTTGGTCTTCGATACTAAACGTCCCCTCGCAATCTTTGGCGTTTCCCATCATGCATTGCGTTCGCCTTATCATCGATCGTAATGACACGCGCGGTCGGCTGGCACCGGCACTAGTTCTGGTGCCGGAGTCGGTGAAGGGGCTGGTGCTGGGGGTTGTCGCTGCGCCGGCCCAAATCCCCAAATGCCCATTGGATGTCTGAGTGCACTTGTTAAAAATGGCGGTGGCGCGTGCGTTTGCTTTTCCCATCTTCCCCCGGCCTGTCAGTCAGGCGAGGGCAAACAATTCATCGGAGGGCATTTAAGAGTTTCCAAGTCGCCATCCAATTATATTCCGTGATTGTATCAGCAACTGAGAGAGAGGCCATTTGGTGGTGGAATTACATCAAATTGAGCCATGAAATATGGCCGCCCTCTTCCCCAAGGATAATTGAAGCAAGAAGAAAAAAGAAAAAAATTGTTGGACGATCATCTTGTTTGGCATCTGCCAATATTCCGTCCGCTCCGTCGACAATTCTTTCTCTCATTCATCTTTTTTTTTTCTCCCACTCAACTCCACCACCAGATTACGCTCTCATCTTTATTGGCTCAATTCTCGTATTTAATAGAGAATTAACTGGATGGTATTGTTGATGTGACACGGCGTTTTGTTGCTTTCGGAAATTTACCACTCGGTGTGGGTGGACGGGGAGAATCGATTATTATTTATAAAAACATCGAAATAGAAAATCGATAGAAACGTAATTGTGGTTTTTTGTAGGGTTCTATTTACTGTCCTCTTCTTTAAAGCAAACCTATAGATGTCAGAACAAAATTGGACAATTGCCCGAGTGAAAAGTAAAATGCTAACGTTTCATATCATACTAAAAGGCTTTTTTATGGTTGTATTTTCAAGTGGACAAAAAGAACGTCATGATAATATAAATTTATTGGACATAATTGTTTATTAATTTATAAGTTGATTATTTTTCAATATCCTTTATGAATTATTTAATATCAACTGTAACTAGTACAATCGATTTCCTTTTAACCATCAAGTGTTAAGTGCATTCACTTCTCAATTTTATTCCTCACTATAAATTCCTGAAATATTTAAAACCCCGCAGAAAAATCAATGTGAAATGTAAACTCAAAATGCCAAAGAAACTGATGACAATGCGGTGACCAGTGATGAATAGGAGCAAGGAAAACGTATTTTTATTAAAAAAAGTATATAAATACGTTTTTTTTTATAAATGTACACAACGTCATAAGAAACTTGGAATTATTTTCCACCTGTTTTCTTAAGTGGTAATTAAAAAAGGATCGTTAATTTGTAAAGTTAGTATGTGGTTGGCCTCAAATGAACAAGTTGTAAGGACATATGTGGAGGTTTTAAAGTTTGCCAACACGTAATGCACACTCTGGGCCTTTGTGGAGAGTTTGAGTATTGCATTAAAGTTGTGTTCTAAGAAAACCAATTGAAAAAGAAAAAAATTGAACAGCTTCAATAGAGGTAGATCCATTGCGCAAACAACATTACAGAAAACTTAGACCCTTGGCTTTTGTGAGGATACAAAACTAAGTCTAAGTGCTGTAATGGATATGAAACAATAAAATTAGTCGTTTTCTTTTTGAATCAGACAAATCCAATGTAATGACAACAACTTTTTATTTATTTTAGGTTGTTTGGGACGACGGGTTATTGTTCCGCCTGCTCTAAAATGATTCCCGCTTTTGAGATGGTGATGCGAGCTAGAGGCAATGTGTATCATCTCGAGTGTTTCGCGTGTCAACAATGTAACCATAGGTAAGTGGGTCGATTTTTTTTTTTTTTGTTTAAATGATGATTGAAATCCAATTTGTTGATAGTGAGGTCAATGAATGGTTAGAGGTCTAACTAATTGACCTTTTAATAATAATTGGTTGAAAATCGATTTTTGATCTATTGATATGAAACGAATAGGATGTTTATTGATCCAAATTCTATAATACTCTGTATTGCAGTATTCATAGATACCTTTAGAGAAATTTAATAAGCCAATTGCCCTCATTTCGATCAGTTTCAATTGATATTCATAAAACTTGAAAAAGACAGTGCACAATCGCAAATTCAGAGACTGCACCGACGATTAATTTTTTTGAAAAACCAATTTCGACCAATTATTCTAAGATCCGCAAGGCAAGGTTCACCAAAAACAGTTTTGTTCTCGCAGCTAATAGCCGTGAGAAAACTTTTGTACTCACGGCAATTTAAAAATTGAAATTAAGTTTAATAGCAAAACATTCAGACTCAAACCGCTAAGCCTTCGATAACCGTTTCAAAGTGTAATTGACAACCGACATCTGACGGCGAAATGCCGCTACCAGAGATGCGGTCTCGCGGCAAAGTGAAAAAACTCCCGGAAAAACCGTGAAGCCGTGAGCTTTTGGTGAACCTTGGCAAGGTAATCCGGACTCATTTGCACTAAACTGTGACCTAATGTATATAATCGGAAAAAGTGAAAAAACTTAATCAATTGAAAACCTCTAAGACTTAACACAGGGCATTTAGCACAGTAGTTCATACTGCCGTGACTTTATGTTTGTAGATCGTTATTTGATTCATGATAGTTAAGTATAAACACTTTGTAAGTGAGAATCTCAGTTCACATTAGAACGTCTACAAGAAATGCTATTTAAAACCATTAAAACTAAGCTTCAGACAGTACTGCTCAAATATGGACTTTGACAAAGTTGACCATCAACTTATACACTTACGTAAAAAATCGGCTGTAAGTTGGTTTACAAAAAGAATACAACCATTGTAACTGTTCTATGTGACAGTACTAATGGGGTATCCTAAATACCCAGAATGTTGTATTTACAAAGCCAAACAAACGGTATAATTTTCGCTTGTTATCACAAATGACAGCTTAACTAACTTTTTTATTTTTGAATACTTAAAATATTTCAGTCAAAATAAAAGTTGCTTTTCTTTGAACCAATGTTCACGACATGTTCTGTCTTGGTCAATGTTTAATGTAAAATCGACATGCACATGAGTCACAAGATGAAAATAGATATTTGAATAGGGGTACATATTAAAGTCAGTATATAATTAAAGCTTTAGCATCATTCCAATGATATAATTAAAGGAGTACATGATGTTTCTCAGGAAATTTGTAAAGATAGCAAATATTTAGGTCTAAATCAATATCTAAATTATTGATGAACTTTACAGAATATAATTTCCAACAGCACTGCTTTTTTTTCTTTTGCAATCTTTGAATAAGAAAGCGTTCGTTTTGTAATTGTATATTGTTTGTACTTCAGGTTTTGCGTAGGCGACAGATTTTATTTGTGCGAAAATAAAATCCTGTGCGAATATGATTACGAAGAAAGGATGGTGTTTGCCAACATGCCCTACAACTACAATAGCATAGCTCACATCAAACGCCAAACGCAGAATTTACCTCCGGTTGTCAATGACGACGGGTCAAGCGGCTACGGAAGCCCGGACTCACTCACTTTCGACGGCAAATAACAACTACAGACGCGGCGTCCGCCACCACGACGGCCCAGGCGCCGAGCAGCGGCCAGCAAAACTGCACCGGCGTGACGTCGCCTTCTGACGCATGTCCAAAATGGCTGCCATTTTGAACTACGTTGTTGATGATGATGATGGTGATGATGATTTAAGCGCTTTATGTGCGTCCCTCGTGGGATTTGTTGTGTTGCTATAACGCAACGAGAGAAAACGTCGTTTACAGCAATAATCCAAGTGACGTGTGTGAAAATGGACCCGTTTTATTCAATTCAAAATTGATTGTTGATATGATGGGAACTGTGTACAAATTGCGTATCTAGTCTACGTTCTTTGCTTTCCAAAGGTTCAAAATGTTGAAAGGAGAAGAGCTCAACGTTAAGACTGAACTTGTGTCTAAGAGAAAAAATTTTATTCCAAACCAAAAAAAAAAAATTATAATGAATAAATATCTATAAATCTCTTCGTTTTATGTACAGTTGAAATGATGTTTTCTTTTTTTTTGTCAAATTAAAAGTTTGAAAAACTATATATATATTGTTTGTGTTTTATTACATTAGAACTTATTTGAACAAAACTATGTTCGTTAACTCCAAGCAAATGACAGTGCCTAGTTAAAACTTTATGTATAAAAACGCTATACTTTACATAGAAAAAGGCTAAAATTATTTTCGACGTAATTCCGCGGACTAACGTCGAACTATTAGATGAAGTATGTTAAAAATTTATTTTCGACGTAATTCCGCGGACTAACGTCGAACTATTAGAAGAAGTATGTTAAAAATTTATTTTCGACGTAATTCCGGTGCCACCGTTGTACGTCGAAACGACAAACTTGAACACCTGCCTAACTTTTTTATCATTTAAATATCACTATTTTTAAAATGTCACCTTTTTATAACTAAATATCACTATTTTATCACTAAAATATTACTTTTTTATCACTAAAATATTACTTTTTATCACTAAAATATCACTTTATTATCACTAAAATATCACTTTTTTATCACTAAAATATCACTCTTTTATCACCAAAATATCACTTTTTTGTAACTAAAATATCACTTTATTATCACCAAAATATCACTTTTTTATAACTAAAATATCATTTTTTAATTAAAATATCACTTTTTTATAACTATATATGCACTTCTCTTGAGTTTCAATTCAATTTGGTTTGGTAACCCATAGAACTAACGGAAGTATTTTTTTCTTTTTAAAATTAGGGGCATATTAATGCGATTTCAACTGAATCTCTAGATGATCAGTTTGGCATAGGGATAACATATCCGCCTTATGTACAGGTGGTCTAGAATTCGAATCTTGATGGGAGAAACAGTAAACTTTATGAAAGAAAAAATTCTCTTGGCGTGCCCAACGTATAAAAAAAACTAATGCAGATTAGAATAAACTTTAGCAAACATAGCAAAAAAATTCTAGCAAATGACTGCATGTTGGTAATAGGCATAGTTTTGTTATGCAATTGTTATAAGTAAAAGATATGAAATTAAATATCATTTAAATTTGTCACAACAAAGATTTAATAATTGCTAGTATAGTATCCGACACCCCTTTAAGGCTAAGTATTAAGCTGTGTTGAAATATTTTCTACGATTGCGTATCTTGACTACAGTTATAAACGAGGGTTCTTACAACTGTTAACTATCAGAGCAGATAATAGATAACATCGGTCTTCCCAACAGATCAACATTAAGCATAAAAGAATATTTCTAACCAATTGAATAAGGTTCAGAAGGAAGGTAATTGGCTTTAACAGATTTGATGAGTCACAGTGAGTCGAAAAGCTCTTGGAATTAAATCCTTAACAATTTTACTTAACTTGGTTCCCCGCAACTTTTCCCAGCTTACAATATATTCTTTACCACTGAAATCATCGATAATTGGAATTAAACTACACGAATCTAATCAAACAGTACGCTAAACTACAGCAAATGTCAAAGCCAATAGAAAATAGTTACCTTCAGCAGATATCGAAGTTTTACTTCTATTGTAGTTGCTGGAACGTTTCCAAAGCTGTCAAAGTACACGCTAAGTCTACACTCCAATGTGATTACAAGCCGAAATGTGTGTAGTTCTGTAGCATTTACATGTTAACAGATAACGAATCACATCCTCCTCCGGAATAATACGTTACAAAAGCTAATTCTTTAGTGTAAATTTACAATAAGTTACCTTATAGAATACAGCTCCACGTACCACGTAAGTTCTTCCCGAGAGCCATCTTTAACACAATTTTTTGTTTCATTTAGTGCCATCCCACGTGAAAATTTCGAACTATTAACAAGCGTCGTAACGTCGAAATCTTGCCGCAATTCTCGTTCAACACAACTTTAAGCTCAATTCGTTACATTTAGTGTTATGAGAATAATTTCAAACTTTATTACGCCTTTCAACGCTCGCGATCTTTATGATTCAGTCATCCAAGAACAAACAACAAATCAAACGGTTGACAGTTATAATATTTTATACACAGCATTTTTTTACAACTCTAACATGTATCAGTTCATTATACTGCACATTTGCCCTTCGTAGAAAACTCGACAAAGTCCATCGCCTAAACTATTTACTGTCGAAAGAGAGAGAATCGGATGAAGTGACAAATCGACTGGGTCCTTCTTCACGATTCACTTGCAGGTGTTGCGCTTGGCGTTTCATGTGTTCCACACTACTGCATGGGAAAGTCGAACTTGGAACGTGGCAGAACACCTGTCGCTCTTCGTAATCGTATTCGCATAAGATCTTGTTGTCGCACAGATAAAATCTGTCGCCAACACAAAACCTAAAATTTTGGAAAAAAATTTTTTTAAAATGTTAATTCTAAATTAAAGTCAGGCCAGTTTTAAATTTATTAAAACACACTCAATTAACTGTATTTTTGAAAAAGTGAAATAACGCAACGCTTTTATCGCATTGTTTCAAGCTCAATTTTAGTCGTCTTTGAATTTGAGGACCGGATCGCTCCCTTAAGAGTCCTCGTGTAGAGCCAATCGGCCCAAATTGTATCGGTGTTGGAGACCCCCCCCCCCCCCTCATTCCTTCTTCTACACCGTACCCCCCGCCACACCCAACGTCTATTCGCCACCTTATCAGTCGGAGTTGAGATGGGATGTGGGTGGAGGTGGAAGAAGGTGGAGGAAGAAGAGAAAACGCGGGCGTTCGCAGCAGCGCGCGAGAGCGACTCAATTAAATCTGGCTTCGGGTCAAATTACGGCGGGAATCCCACGTGCAAGATTAGACGGGAAAACCAATTTGCTTCCCCAACACTTTCCGCGGGCGATGAAACTTAATTAACCCGACATTAACCCTTGCCTTACCAACATAACAGTAGCAACGCTGCCCGCTAAACACGCCCACTAACAATACCATTTCTGCAATCCATCTAGAAACTGTACTGGCGACTCTGCAACGGTTTCCCCCTATTCTGTGAGAAACGCTTACAGGAAGTATGAATGCATTGTTTTGTCACCCCTGCAGCGTTAAGTAGATGGATGAAGATGATCGTGCTAAAGATGGATGCAGAAGCTTGCAAAAGGGAGAAGTTAAAATAGAAAAAAAAAAGAAAAAAAATCAAGACACACACCGAGGCAACAATTAAAAGCGAACGCGTGAAAAATGGCGTGTTTAATTAACAAAGCTCATTAGGCCGCCCTCGCCAACGCCACGTGACGAGCGCCTTCATAATGGGCGCCAATGGTTAATTACACCCCCCTCTCTACCACATGCGTCGCGCGATGCCGCTCTGCCCTCTGGCGGCGGTCGATGACGCCAATGCCAATTAGACGTTCATCTGTTTGGGGAACGCGTGATGGCGTCCACCCATCACTCGACTACCCCTCCTCTTTCCCTGATAGGACTCCCCGTTCTTATTTCCAGGATCCATTGTTTTGCTGGCGACACCATTAATTAGCCAGAGGGTCGCCTGGGGTCAAAAGCAACGCGCCAAAACTGCGAGAGAGTCGATAAGGCACTCGTGAAAAAGGGTGTGTGTATAGTGGCAACGGGATAACCGACTGAAAGGGATGTTTACTAAAGTTTCATAGAGTGCAGTGAATCACTTTTTCATGGTTTTTGCACGGTTGGTCATTCCTTGTTGAAGAGTAACAAAACTTTGTTTTAACATGATGTATTTCAAGAGAAGAATAGAAGTTCACATCATTTGCGGAGTTTTTTCGGTTTTTGTTATTTTTAGGTTTTATACGTTGTACGGTGAACAGAAAAGTTAGATTATACTTTTGCAATGTTGCTGAACACCGACTTACCTTATATGTATATTTTCTATCTTATTACATTCGTTATATGAGTAATAAGTACTGTATAACTTTTAACTGCAATTGCACAAATCTAGGACGCGAGAGTTACTGAAGGAGTACTAAAGTAGGTAAGATATGTTTTTGTTCGAAGTAAAAAAAAGAAGACTTGTAAACATTGTCTAAAATTGCAAAAACTTTTCAAAATTTAAATTTTGTCATGTAAAGTACGGAAATATTTAGTAAATGACAATATTTGTAAAATTTCAATAAAGATTTTTTTTAAAATTTTTGGAACAAAAGTGGGTAATGTGGGTAAATCTGTTCTTTTGTCTGATGTGGGAAATGCCTTAATAACTTTGGAAAAAGTTTGAAAATTTCTTCCAAAACTTACAATATTTGCATTGTTTTTTACTCCAGCGTGTTCATACCAGGCGCAAAGTCATGATCCATTAATGGTATAAATTTCTAGCAATATGACAAGTGACAATGAAAACTATTGCCGCTATATTTTTGTCATAATGCATACCCTTATTTGTAATTTTTTATAACCAGTAACTGTGCCTTGCGTCTTCTGTGAACACGTTGCAGCCATCCCTAGTATTCCTCAAACTTTTGTTAATGCCAAACATAGCACAATTCAGTTACACACAATAATTAATAAAAATGTTCAGTTCCTTTAAACGGAAGTACCAACCACTATAAAAACGAATCATGAACTCACCTATGATTGCATTGTTGGCATGCGAAGCATTCCAGGTGATAGACATTGCCTCTTGCCCGCATCACCATCTCGAATGCTGGGATCATTTTAGAACATGCGGAACAATATCCTGTCGTCCCAAACAACCTGCAACACATAAATAAAAAAAAATGAACACTTTATCAGAAATTTCCAACATGATTTTTATCTTGTAGAAAAAATTTTTTTGTTTCCTCTGACCAACTTTTCCTATTTCTTCACTTTTTTTCTTTGCTGACCAATCGTGTGGGTGTGTGAAAGAAAAAGGGGGGTGTCAGGAGACGCATTCGTTTGGTGGAAGGCGGAGGGAGCTTGGGGCTAGTGCGTGGCATGGGCGGGCGGGCGTCGGCCATCATGGCTGACTGGGGAGCCATTGGGGCTGACCATGGATCAACTTCTTTTTCTCCATTATCGGCGTCGGTCGTTAGGCCACAGGCGACACTTAAGCCTTTGATTCCGAGTGACAAATCCATCGAGGTGGACTACAAACAAACTCTCTACTTCATCTCCTCATTCTCCATTCTTCGCTTCGCTTCAATAATTTTTTTTCTCGTTTGACTTAAACTTCTTTTATGACAGAATAGAAAATTACGAGTTAAGACTTTCTTGAACTGCAGAAGAGTTGGTCAAAGCATTCAGAAATATATTTTAAATCCTATATTAAACTTATAAATTCTTCTTCCGCACGATTGACAAAGACTTCTGGTTAATCGTTAGAAGGTTTTTTTTTTAAATAAACCATTTTGGGCTAATGTTTTGACCACTAGTATTTGTGTCGGGAAAAATTGATTCATATGTTTGTTCATTGATATCTGTTTATAATTGTTGTTTCAATCATTGCTCATGTGTTTAGTCACTGACCAATTCTTTATAGTGCACATGACCAAAGGTTATTACATAGGCTGTTCACTAGAGAGAAGTACAAATACAAAAGTTTCACACATATGTAAGATGGTATATGTACTGAAGCCATGTATAATCCTATTCAGAACATGGGCACAGTCTGATATGTATGTATGTATATCATCAACCTACATCATGTGCCATGCTTGAGGACGTGCAATTTGATCACTTTGGTGGTTCATTTTTGTAGTACCGTAGTCTTTTTCCTTAAAATTTCTGTCATTACATGGTAATTTAATAAATATAATTGTTCAAAAACCCAGACCAAATTGGTCAAAACATGTAAACTTGATTTGATACCAAAATTTACCGCTTCCCAAAAAAAAAAAAAAAAAAAAAAAATCAAATTTTTCTGTAGAGGATGCTTAAATAAAGTTTTTCTGTCATTCTTTACTGTCTTCCAAGTTAATTTTTTGTTTGCTTATCTCTATTTCATAGAATAAATTGAGATCAATGCAACCATCATTTTTTCTTATCCCAAGTGTATAGAAGAAACAAATGTTCTTTCACAAGATATTAAGACAAAACTATTAATCAAATCCCTGTCTCAGTCTATATAAACGTTACTTCAAAACCGAACCAACAATGGGCATTACAAACTCTGAAACTCTAACAATACCTGAGGTAGTCCCTTTTACAGAGGATGAGGTTAGCTCTGGTGAAAAGCGACGATCCAACTTCTCCAAGCCGACAGTCGCAACACGCACATTTAAGACAATCTTCGTGCCAAAACATATCCAAAGCTTTCAACATATACCGATCCCCAATCCGCTTTTTACATCCGGCGCATTCATTGTTTTGGTGAAGTAGGCCACCGACTGCCTTCTGCACCTCGTTCTTCGTCTCCATGATCATCGTGCCTAAATAAAAAAAAATTGAACTAAATACCATACAAAAAAAAATTCATCTCACATAGAAATTATTTGCATAGCTCTAAAAATGTGAGGATGTTTCATTGTGAAAGTTCAGCCATACAATGTGGCAGATTGAATCCCCAGGGTAAAGCACAAATCTTGTGAAGCAGGGTTAAGGGGGAAAACGAAAAGGAAAAAAAAAAAAAAAAAAAAAAAAGAAAGCTCGAAACATGTTAAAGGAAAGAGATTTTGATAAATTTGATTCAGTTGTGCGGAAATGGATCTCATCTGAATTGTTCGCTGGGAGAGTGAACCACGTTCAAATCCCTGAACTAGGAAAAAAGACATATGGGCCATGACGTCACACTCGAGGGGTCATATATCTGCCATTTGCCAAGCTGGGTTTTGTTGCATCAGAAGCGAAAAGTTGGGCAATAAGATGAGTGCCCCGGGACAGAACCCAAAGGGATGACGACAAGCAACATGGGAAAAATAACTCTTGCTTGAAAATGCCATTGGGGTAAAATGTTAAACAACAAATCCACTAATATTTTACAAAGAAGGGAAAAAATCGATTACAAAAATAAGTCGATATCCACGTTCGGTTTACCAAGAGCAACATTGAAAAAACGGCATTAATCACTAATCGCCCGGACTGAAAACCATGTTCGTTCTTTGTTCATCCCGTGTGCGATGATATAACGTGACGTAATCACCACGAAGGCCCCTGTGGCCAGCGGACTGCTTCCGGACTGACACCCTCAAGCAAGCCGCTTGTCCACAGTCCTCGGGGTTTCTGATGGATAGCCCCGATGGCAGTGCGAGCGATGGAGGAAAAGGGGGCCTGGGGGTGTAAATTTATGACGTCCATATATCCGGGCGTGGGCGCCGCCTGGTGGAGGCGCTGGGAAGTGCAGCAACGGCCACTCGCCCTCACTTTTCATTTTATGTCTGCCATATCACAAATTAAATCAAAGTTGCGCTTATTGAATTCCAAACCCTCGCACCAAAACGAGGCCGACAATTTCTGCCCTCACCCATACACCAACACCCCCTCGTTTCTATTTCAATCCATACTAGCCATTTTGTTTTGCAAAGTCAAACGCCAGAAAAAATAAGACTGGAAAAAGATGAAATACTGCAAAGGTCATAGTTTCACTAACTGAAATATTATACCAGAAAAAGTGTCTTCTTACAGTACAAGAGTTTCTACTTATTCTACTACTTTGTGTAATTGATTATATATTAAGTACACTCCTCTTAAGAAAAATAAAACTAATGAGAGTAACAAATCTACTTGCGTTATGTCAAAGTCAACTGTAAATTGTTTCAAAACTGGATTTGTGTAAAAAACAGAAATAGCACAGATACGTATCTCAAAAACTATGGAAAAGCATATAGAGTGCAGTATTAAAATTTACATTATTGCTACTTGGGTATGGATATTTAACTATTTTAATAAAATATAGAGTATATGACAGTACATCCCTGCGGGAACAGTTTGTTATTTGGCCCAACTGCAGAAAAACTGCAGCTATTTGTAAACAAAAGGTTTAAACTTCAGAAAATTCAAAGGAAAAAAGTCGTCACACGCCGTTCGAGATGATTAAATCCACTTTTCGGGTACTTCAGGTGAATTTTTGAATACGTACTCCAATTTAGTAGCAAAATCAGCCGATATCGCAGGAAAACATATCCCTTTGGGAGATGAATTCTCACAGTACTCCGCAAAGAAGTAAATTACATTTCAAAATGAGGAGTTAAAGTATACCAAAACTCACCTTTTGGCAAGTAAAATCTACAAACGGGCTGGATTGACGACTATTTTTCTTTAAATGTGCAGACTGCAACATAATTTAACCAAATATTTGCATAAAAACTGCAAAAAATAAATTAAAAGTGCAATTCAATAAGACTGCAGTCTTTTACTGTAGAAACACTGCAAGGAATACCTGTGTACAGTAAACTATTTTATACTTTCATTTCTAAAAATGCAATTTGATGTCGCTGCAAATAATCCTGATAGATAAATGGTTTGAGAAATTGCTAATTTTATGTCTTTTTGTAAAAAGTAATGCAGGAATGAAGCACAAAATACTCAAATGTGGTCATGCAACTGGACCCAATGCAATGTTATATTGCATATGCTGTATCACGTTTTGTCGGATCAAACATAGATTGGTTCTACAATATAGAACTACTCGTAAAAATTGTCCTTATTGCCTTTCATATGACGGCGTCCATTTGGAGTTCTTCAAAAAGTTAACTATGAAATCGCTTAAAACGTTCCACTGTGCTGCCAACATTTTTTAAATATTTTTCTACAAAAAAGACATTATTTTCAATAAAAGAAATCTGCATTTCATTTGAATCATGTTAATATGAGTGGTAATGAATGTGTAATTATCCAATCTGTATTGTTAGAAGATGCACTTATGATGTAATCATGGGTAGCGAGGGCGGACAGCGAAGCTTCTAAATCACAGCTATCGCACGAGCCGAGCCGATTCCCGCCATAAATTCGTTGGGTGTAGGAGGAAGAGGGAGGGGTGGCAAAGAGCCCAATCGACCATGTAAGTGGGTCCACGAGCAGAAAAAGAGACGCAGCCTGCCCCTCCGCACCCCCCAAACACACATGCACCCATGTGTCACGCTGATAACGACATTCATGGACCCTCATAACCAATGCCAGCCTCGTTACTACCAACTCATTATAAAGTGGACTTATTGTGACGTTGCGTCGTTACCAAGCAACCGCCGACTATGCCATTAAGCGGTGTGTCTAATACCCTAATAAACGCACGCGCCAATGGCTATTACGACCAGTGGCCATCAATCGAAAGGGATGGAAAGATGAGGTAACGCCACCAACAATCGCTCCGATTGTCTCAATGAAGGCGGACACCAATAATGCGCATGCGCTCCCCACAATGAGCCTCGGGCAAACATTTATGGACGGCGATGAATGAACGGTCGGTCATCATGAGTTTGGGGCATCGCTCTGCCATTGCTGATAAAGACTGAGCAACGCCAAGGGGACTTTGCTGCTCCAAAAGGAAGTAACCCATTTATCAAATAAGATAATAAGCTACATAATTGGCCAATGGACGATTCTAAAACGGCATACTTTTCCTCTAACGATTATAATATTTCTCTTAAGATATTTTTCTTGAAAACATTCAAGCAAAACCGGGATGGTGTAGGGAGGAGGAGAAGAGGAGTAGAAAGCTTAACATCCGGTTGCCATGTTGACAACTGCTTTTAATGTTTAATCCTCAATAATGAGTGCTGTCAAAACTGCGAGGAATATTGTGGTCGTTGCTTACTTTTGCCATTGCACAATAGGCGTCGCCACCGTGCACAGGATGAAGAGGGGGCGAGACGCACGAAGGACGCTATTGTCCGACAGTCGCTAGTGCGCATGCGTACTACGCCACCATCCGGTGATATTAATTGGAAGGGATGGCGAACAAAAGACGTACATGGAACGACGTCTGCTGACAGCCAAAAGAGGAGGGTGAAGAAAAAGCGAAACAGGAAGAGAAGTCGGCTACCCCTTTTCCACTTTCATTTTACGATTGGTTGCAGGTTTGCAACAATGAATAGCTTTTGAACAAGAAAACTACAAATTTGGATCAATTTTTTTTTAAGTTGTACTTACCAAGAATTTGAGAGAAATGTCTTGTCTTATGGTATGGCAGTTTATGAGGTCATCTGCAATTAAAGAAAAAGAATGTTAATTCAATCGTTTGGAGATCAAAGGCCGTTTGGTAAATCAATAGCTTGAAGCTATCGAAAGACTGCTTTAAAATATCGTTGCCCGGAACCGCGAGATTACGGACGATCGTTAGCCTATTGGCATTAAGTTAAACTACACCACATGCGATATTTTCCCCTTTGTGTTTGCGGCGAACACTGTTGAAGTTAGTGTAACTAACACTAATAAATTGATTTGGCCCGTCTAGATTAGTTAATACTCCATTGGGTTTGAAAATAAAGTTCAAACCACGGACCAATAGTGGTTTGAAAATCCGAAAACTTTTTTCCATTAATTATCAACTGACTTAATCTACTCATCATCAAAAAAAATGTAATTAGATAGCGAATTAATTTACAGATACATGAAATCTAATGTCCCAATTATATGTTACTCATATAAAGCTGAATAGGAATATTAGAGAGAATGGTTAATTAAGTTTTTCAATAATTATTGAACAGTGTAAACACAATTCAGAGTGTAAATTAATTAAATAAATATATAAAGTACAAAAGTACTAGTAGACGTTATAGTGACATCACTACATTTACAGAAAGTTTTACACCTACGAAAATGTAACTTTCCTAGTTGTGCTTAAACTTGTATCAATTTTTTAGATGTAAAATGTAAAAAAAAAGTTCCTATGTGAGCAGAATTACACCGGTTCACACCTTTTGTTTTTCTATTGTGCTGACAAGACAACCTTGGACGTTAATTCATCTTCACATTCGCGCGTGTTTTAGTGCCAGAAATTTTGAAGCTCATGTTTAGCATCTTTTGTACTACTGGTAACCTGATTCACTATACATAAAGTTGAAGTAATTTTTACATTTGAATCATCTATAAACTTCACTACAATTCTATTTTAGAATTTTCAATCTTTAGTTTATAAAAGTTTATTTTTAAACAAAAAAAAACACTCTAAACAATCTATGAAAAATTCTTCCTCTTCAATCTAGAATCTAATAAATTAAAATAGTTGCCTTAACCTCAAAAATCCACCACACATACATCTTCACATAACGTAATTAGGTTTGGTGGTAATCTACCGTTTTTAATTTTAATATTGGTTATCGGATCGACAAAGGTGCGGTTAATGATAGCTGAACGAGTCGAGTTGCAAGCACCGTTTAATGGCTCATTCGGCATAAATTGATTCCCAATAAGTGCTAATAACATCCAGAAGAGACACCAAACACCAAAAACATATCAAACAAAGTCAAATTACCCAAAATTATAAATAAACAATTCTTTCTTATAAACTTGTACATCATCTTAAATTATAGATAAACTCAAGACAAAAACAATCAATATTTAATAATAATAAATATATCACTTCATGTCCGTACAAAACAAAGAATGCAAAACCACAAGTTGATGGAAGAAAATTAAAATGCAACATGAGTCTCTGTGAATAATACATCAATGCGCAAACCCCATAGTCCTCCACAAGTACAGGCATCACCAACAGCGTCTGTGCCGACGCTTTTAGGCTGGACGATTGAGCTGGGATGTCACTTAATCTGCACCACGAGCACCAATAATGGCGGAATCTTGTCCAGGGTTAATGCGTTCGGATTTACACACCCTCCACCCTCACCACTTATGCACCCTCTCCCCGTCCCTTTCTGCTCTTCCTTAAGGAACGCGTTTTCTTCTTAATGAGAAAAAAGCCCCTTCCCAATCCCCATCACACGCTGCAAATTTTTCTTTAACCGACTGTTTTTCACCAGATCAAAAATATCCCTTTTATTTTTCCATTATTTTCGTCAAATAAATGACGTCATGTGTGAAATATCTATGGGTTGTTTCGAAGAAAATTGTGTTCGCAAACTTAAACAAGACGTTCTTCACCTGTTGGCATGGCAACAATGTGTAAGAGCAATTTCTTGTCTTCAACTCTTTAGTTGAAGAATGTGTTAGGGGTGGGGGTCGGAGATGACAGAATTGTGGGAAGGGATAGGAAAAGAGCGCAGAAAAGAGGTTGAGGTAGAGGAGGGGGAGTGCGGGTGGAAGTGGGAGGAGTGTCGAACGCTGCATAATGGAGTTAACGTGTCACCTTAATCGTAGGATTAATGATGCTATTAGAAGCCGACGCCATTGTGGATAGAAGAGCAAGTGGAAATGTAATTAAACTTGCTTCTCATCCAACTCTTGTTTACTAAGACGCATGCTGGATACATTGTTAAAAATGTATGGGAGAAGTGTTGTTGTATTATTACACCAATTAAAAGTCAGAAGTTGTGCTACAAGTCAAGTTGAAGCGAAAAATTTTAATTTTAAGTTGGTTTGTTTTTAATTCCTCAATAACCAAATTAAATCAAATCTTGAGAGTTCAAACTCAACTTATGAATGGATTAGAACAAGCCAGTTTAGCTTAGCATTGTTCATCTTAAAAGTCAATTTCAATATAAGCCTTCGCAAGCAAATGTCAAGTTTTCCTGTAGGTTGAAATAGGCTGGGATAGTGAGTTATAACATATCACTCCAAGATAATAGTACAAGAAAGGAACTGCAGAACACTTACTAGGGAGTTGGTGCATACCGACCTATAGAGAATAACATTGTATAAGAATCAAACGTGGTAATGGCATAAGTAACGCTTACAGCTATAACAAAGGACTTGCGCCAGTAAATTTAGAATTCGACATTTACAATTACTAGTACTAATGAGAAAATGCAATATCTAACATTGGCAGTGCTAGTTACTTTGTACTATTGTAACAGTGAGTAACAGTTTTCGGCTTGTCTTAGCATTATGGCTTAAGCTGTTACAACTTACTGGTATCCGATAATTGCTTGTTGCCTAATTCGCTACATTTGCATTAGAGAAATTGAATAAGCTAGCAATGGTTTTCCGTTAAACCATGTTATTAGCTCGATTTAGCATGCCATACTTACAGCCTCTAATTACTAGAACATTACAGACTAGCTACTCTTTACGCTAAACCGCTTTAGCGGAAACAAAACTTTCTATCTCAAGAATTGATAACCAAGAAAACTCAGAGAGAAAATCTCGCACTTGTAGTCATTTCTCACACGTTTTACTATACAATGCGTCGATCTGTGCGCACTATTGTTGCATGCTAGGCATTGTTATCACGGGCCATACATCACAACACCAAGCATTGGCAGGCGTTTTCTTTGTGCATTTTTCAAGATAAGATAACAAGTCCGTTGCAAACCGACAAAAAAAAACTTCAAAAAAAATCCTTCATTTTTTATTACTCTTTCACAACAATAGCGGAAAAGGCGACATTTGCGCCTAATTTCAGCATCATCATCATAGAGATGACGTCATCCATTTGTCCACTGTGCACGATAAGACTGGTAATTAATTCAATGCTTACCCCTTTTATCTCTGTGGTTGTTTTATCATCTCTTCCACTTGGCTTCCTGTTTTCCCGCGTTTCTTGTGGAAAAAGAGAGGGGTGGGTGAACTAAGAGAGTGCGCATCGATAAAAGGCGGCAGTGTTTGAGTGAGATGCGCACTACGATTGTCACAGTGGACAAGTGCAAACCCGAGAACAATACAACTGTTTGACTTGACACCAAAAACGTGTAATCAAAAATCCTACATAGCAAGTGAAAATGCTCCGCTCGCTTTAACTCAATTCAAAGGATGATATATTAAATCTAAGAAGCGAGCGGCTGTCAGGGACGTTCACAGCCACCCCTTATCCCACACTAATGGCGTCCGGATTGCGTGGGGCAGGGTCATCCTGAGTCCGCAGGCTGCATCTAAGTGAGGTGTCCATTAACAAAATGAGGGGTGAAGTGTTGTGATGGGGATGTAAGAGAGGAGACATGCATTTATCGATTGGTACCGGGGAAACGTGGTACCTCGTTAATTGAACAACCGTCACCTGCGAGATGAGTTTAAGGTGGCATGAGTTAGTTTTCCCCGCACTTTTTTTTTTGATAAGCCCTCTTTTGTCGGCTTCTAAATATCATTGCACCTTGACAACAATGGGACGTCGACGCCATAAAGTGTCAGCGACAATGGTTGGTAGTGACAGGCGAGCGCGTTCCTTCAACATGGCCCCCACATCAAGTGACACCGCACGCTTTTCAATGACGCCAAATATACTTCCATTTTTTCATACTTTCCTCCCTCTCACATCCCCCCTCTTTTCTCAAGGTGTCGCGTATTTTTTGCCAATGCCACCAGACGGCGACTCGAGACGCCGTGCTGACAGACGCCAGTGGACCTTGCTGACCCTTTGCCTTAATGAAACTAATATTTCAACTCTTCGCCCCTGACTGGCAAGGCCAAAAACCAACGGCAAACGAAACGTGTGCGGGTGGGGGGAAGGGGAAGATGAAGACGCCGAGTGACACAAATGGGACGCCAATGACCACACACGTTAGAACACCCCCTAAAACCGTAGAACAACAATGTTCGTATTTTTACGGTATAATAGGTAAGTATTATAAAACCGTATAAGGTGTATCACAGTTGCAAATTGGCAATTACCTTACCTGCAGGCGTTCGCGTCGTTGGCGGCACCAGGTGTCGTCAGTCAGCGGTGTGTGCAACTCGAGCGGCTCATCATCATCAGCAGTCAGCCACAAATTTAATAAACATGTTAGCAGCGTTCATCACACGGCAGGGGGATGGGTGAGGAGGAGAGAAACAGCGCACGCACGCGCGCCACACCCCACTACCGATGCGGACCAATCAGCTCCCGTTTACTTCTCGCATTCGGCAATAGAGCGCGCTACTGTATAGACGAAAATACGCGCTACGTACAATAAAGCGGTTTGAAACGATGAGAACAACGTTAAAAAAAATCAAAGTGGCTAATTGATGACTGTGTACAATGGACGCTGCGTTCAGATCTCGTGGGACCGTGAGTTAATTGTTGCAAACAGGAACACGCCCTCAGGTAAATAGTTAGTCCCCTATTGGGAGCTGACCCTCGTTATAATGAATTTGCGAGTTTTGCTAACGGAAATGAAAGAGAAATAATGATAAACAATACCAGGAAACGGCGCTTGTTGTCGTATCGATGGTTGTTTTGCATCTCCGAAAGGCAGACGAGACGTGAGACCAACGCAGTGCGCCCCACTCAATGCCAGCGTCCCGACTGATGACGCCTGTGCCCCCTCCCACGCGGCGCCTCGCGTTTCTATGGAAACAGATGCCCAACGACACACCCTCGGGGCCAAGGGGCAACGAGCGGAAAGGGGGTGGTAACAAACAGCCAATTAACGAGAATTGTTTTCACTTTGATATAATATTTTCATTAATTACACGACAAACCCAAGCGAAGGGAGTGGAGTGACGTCAAGTGACGTCATTTGATGAATGACCTAGGGGATGGCCATTACTATAGAGGGGGAGGCCCAGTGGGGTGGTCAATCGAGGTTAAGTGTTTGCTGATGGTGTACACAAGAATGGAAAAATCTGAAGCATTGTTGATTGGAGGAGTTTCCAGAAAATGCTTGTCAACAATGGAAAGAGGAAGCACTTTTGTAGAACTGAAAAAATATTTTTGCGAAAACGACTAAAAGCGATTGTTCAAACAACCAATAAAAAATATTTTCAAATAATGAAAAAAGTTTGTTTTCTAACAATCAATAACTTAACAATTAATAAACTATCGCAACAACCGTTTAACAAAGTTTTCAAATAATCAAAACTGTTTTCTAATTCAACAATTAAAAAAAAAAAAACAATTTCTAATCCAAACAACCTCTTTATAGCAATCAAAAATCAATTTACAAAACATTGTTTAAACAACTTAATTAAATCTCCTCAACCATAACTATCAACAAAACCTACTTTTTTTCCCCCCAGAAAGCATCCATTGTTATCTCAACATTCAACAATACGATCTACTCTGCGGTTTTTTTTCCCATTCTTTTGGAAAGATCCCAAATTCTTTCCATATGCAATGACCACTAAGTGGAGTGGGGTCCGCGTTGGAGGGGTCAGTGATGCGTCCACTCTTCCCATCCACACACATACGCATACCCTTTCCCTCTGGCGACCATTCGTCACTCATGTCCGGCCGAGCAGCATCCCTCTTTATAAAACACAAGAAGCTGAGTGCAGTTACATTCATGAATTTTACGACGGGGCTTTCTGTGATTGGAAGAGACGCGCATCGCGGGGGAGAAGTGGAAGAGAGTAAGAGGGGGGGGAGGTGGTAGTGGCGGACACCAAGAGTGCCTTGAGTGGGTGGATGGGATGAGGTCGGCTGAGTCCATTTCCTCTCCAAGAAGGGGAAACGAAGAAGGTTCTTTGAAGATGATCTAAGAGCCCCGAGAAAAAGTTTTTCACCCTCCTTAAAACCAACTGACAATTTGGCTACAAATCGGTCGTCATGGCAACTGATGGTGTCCCATCACCTCAGTATAACAAATAGACCGGGCCGACTGAAATGGGAGATGGACCCATTCTTCGTTCTACGCGTGTAATGAGTGTTGGTTCGTTACAGGGGGGTTGTGCCCCCCACACCCCCGCCCCGAGTGGTTTTCCGTGTTGGTCACTCGACTGACGAGTGGCGTCTGATGGGATCCCGGAGTGTCCACGGCTGATTCGGTTGCCTAGGAGACGCCGACCCACTTCCGGTGTGGCTCAAAAGACCGGCTGACCTTGTTTAACAATGCACTTTCTCTTTTTATCCGGCGCAGCTCCCCCGCTCTCAATCAAATGGTCAATTTTTAGATGTGCACCAATCTAGGGAAGTGCGCATTTGGAAAACATGAGACGCCAACAATGCCATCACAAAATTAAACAATGAAATTAAATGACCCTGTCCCTTTTAAACCTCACGCTATGGCAACAATAAAAGGCATTCGCGTGCACGCACTTCCGTTGATGGGAAAGCGCGTTTACCTCCTCTACCCAGAAGTTGACCAACAATAGGGGTCGCTTTTTCCAGGAAGATGAGGGATTGTAAATAAATCGTTGAAATGCGGGTGCCAGGCCCTTAGAAAAATATTTACCTCCGGACAACACACTCACCTTGCAGTTGCCAAGGAAACTAGCATTGTTGATGTCTAAGATGTTAGAGCAAGTGTCATCAATTTTGCAAGGATGGTGCCACGTGGTTCGTGAACAATGCATGAGCAGAGGCGAGGTTGGCCCAAGGGGAGATCAGTAAGCAGAAATAATTCATTGATCACACCCTGAGAAGTCAATTGGCCGGCAATGGACCGCCGTGTCCACTTAAAACAATTGAACTTTCTCCGCAGCTATTGTAAAGTTTCTCATTGTAACAACACTTTTATAGCCCTCAAGGGTAAACATTGTTGTCGTAAAAATCATTGTTAAACAGTGCGAGAAATAAAACGGTAGAGTTTAACTCCAATCACGTGACAAGTTGGATCAAAACGTTATTTTGCAAAACTTCAACTGTCAAATTGAATCAGCCATGTCGGTTATTACTGGGCGCATTGTTTAATAAACAATTGAATAAACAAGTACGACAATGACAAGCGTTTCCGGGATGAGTGTGTATATAAAAAAAGAAATAAAGTCAAAGTAGAGCTAAATCAGGTCGTGACACCAAAATCAATTTCCCAGATGTATTTGTCACATGTCACGATGTAGGGAGAGAGATGCGTGGGTGGGAGGGTGACTGGCGTTCGTCGTCATCTGTCACCCGCGTTCCGTGGGAACGCGCACGAGGAACGCGCCAATTCCTCCTTTTATCCTCCGGGCAAATAAATAAATTCGGGCATTTATGACGATCCCTGTCACTTTTTGGCCTTAGCAGCAAATTTTCGTTGAAAAACCGACAAAATGAGTGACGCCGTCACGGACCATCTTAAAATTCACTTAAGACCGGTCGTCAAGAGATAAAGAAAAAATTTTTTTAAATGGAAGATGAACTCTCCCTTTTTTTTAAAGCGTCATCAACTTTGAAGTTTATCGGTAATTTTCTAATTTTTATTCGTTAGGTTGAGCTTAAGGAACGAGACGCGCCTCGGGGGTCGTAAAGATAAGTGGGCAGCAAAGATGAAAATGGCGGACGAGGGAAAATAATTTTTCATGGACGGAGATGACGCGATTAAGCGACAGAATAGAAATAGAAAAAAAAAATAATTAAGCGAGATCTTTTTGTTCGGGATTCATGGCACGAACTGGAAAACGATAACAGAAATTATAACCGACGTCACGTGACTTCATTGTTAATTCACTCAATGCCGTTATGGATGCCTATTGTTGTGGTGCATGCAGTCTAATTTCGTTTGCTCAAGGGACGCGGGTTGTTTAGGGAGTTCAATTTCCCATGATTCCTTATCCTTTTGATAGTCCTTGTTTAGTTTACGTATATTAATGGCTTAAATTTTTATTCAGGGGATTCGGGATGGGGCAGATGGTGATTGATAAGCCACCCAAAAGAAAAACCATCTCGAGCGCAAAAAGTTATCTTTCTATCTTTTTAGTTTGCAGAGTTGCTCCTTAGAGAGTGAGTGTGTTGTGCAAGAACGATAAAATTCTCCCTGAGTAATAATTTTACCTATTTTTCTCTCTCTCTCTTTTCTAGTGTATACGATTCAAGTGTTTTATAAGAAGTTCCAAGGTTGCAATGTTTGGATTTGCTAATTTATATATTTTTCAAAATGAGTATTGAGCATGCTCTAAAGCTTTACCCTAAGAGTAAATTAATTCACTTTAAAGGTAGTACAAATTACAGTATGGAAGTATTACAAAGCATAAAACGGCAATAGAAGAGAGAAGCAACGTCAGCTTTTTTTCAATTCAGATATAGTACTGTCATTTCTACACTCTAAAAACAAACAAAAACAGTTGTTTTAACTGTCTGCACCTCCCTGCTGGCAGTATTGACTCAAAAGTGTAACAACTTACTGCAACCAAAATGATGCAATATTTATAGTTTTCGAAGAATATCATAAGTTTTACTCTGAATGAGTAAAAGCGGCATTCCTCAAGGAGTTCATGAAGCATACCATAAACTTCTAATGTAACTGCTTGGTGAATGACAGGTCTAAAATTTTAAAAGTCAAAAGCCAAATACGTCAGTCAGATCAGCTACTAAAAGTTACATGACGCAATTAAATTTTCTTCGACTTTTTTAGAATAAAAACTCGATAGATTTTGTATTGGCCAGTTCCGGATACACTCCCTGAGACATTTGATACAAATTTGATGCGTAATAATACTGCAGTTTACAACAAATTTATAGGGTCATCATATGAAATAGTTGGATCTATAGGACATACTTTTTCATTGCAAAAGACAACATATGGAAGTTTACCAGTGTCAACGTTATTTGTACCCAATTAAATATCATTACATTTGTCTTTTTTCTGTAGGGAGTTGAAATAAACTTCATTATTTGCTAAAGACAATTTCTCTGCCAACAACAATTAATGGAAAGTGTCTGTTATGACGTCACTTGTGTCAACTGGGTAAAATTAAACAGAAAAAAAAAATTTCAATCGTTTCCACCCCAATGTTATCCTTAGCAAAATCATTTTTGTCAATTCAATCACAAAGACAAACTATAGATGGTTTCTTCTGTCAACAACGGTCCATTTTCTCAGTCAACAATACCCTCGGAGAACGGAGCACTAACACTGTTTACATACATCATCCACCCCCTGATTGTGACCAACAAAAAACAATAGCCTCGAATATTGTCGCGAACATTTCCTTTCTTTCCACTTGAAAGAAAAAAAATAGCAAAAACATTTGACTACAAAACACGGCGACAAAGCCAATAATCTAGAAACGTGACTGAAAACGAGATTCGCAACGGAAGTACTTCCGGTAGCTATAGCAACGAAGCGCCATCTATTAATTCCCTCGATGGATACTTTGTGGACAAAATGAAAAGGAATGGACCTCGAACGATGTGACAAACCAAATCAAGATGGCTGCCGCCACGACCCGCCCCTAGTGGCATCGCTCGTAAACTCATGCTTCCGTAATCCCCCCACAGACAGGGGATTATGGGAAAAATGGCCCTTATAAATTTCAAAATTACAACTGTAAAAGAAGAGATTGTACAATAAGAATTTATAACCGAGCAACAAAACGAAAAAAAATAAAGAAACAATGCACAATTGAATTTAGTGCGACACGTCTCAAACTGGACAATGACCACTGTCTCACGCAACACTGCACACGCGTTCATCCACGCGTTCTCAACCCTTTTGTAACCGAGACATACGAGCACGCATGCGTGGTGTAAGATATTCAATAAGAGGCAGCAGGAGGGAGAGTTGGCCTCTAATGACGGGGGAAGGGTGGGTGAGTAGGGGGATAGCGTCTTTATCAGCGTCTCTCGATGGCTGTATCCATAAACGAACGATGAGACGCCATTATGAAGACAGCCAACTTCATAAATGGCGGGGAGGGTGAAGGGGGTTGTGATTCCAAGGGAGGGGGAGAAGATTACGGACGCCACCTCCGACTTACGACCCCCTCCCCCGTGCGCCCCCTGGTGGTGACGAAACGACATTGATAGAGACTCGTGCGTTTGGCTGTGGGCCATAAGATAGTGGTATAGAAGAGAGTTGAACACTGTTGCATTTTTAGGCAAAAGGGGGAGGGTTGGGAGAGGGGGCAATGAAGACGCTAGAGACGCGTCCGCAAACGCATTCGCTAAACGGCGTCAATGACGCGCAGAGGATGATGGGTAATTGATGGTGGCACCCGAGCAAGAGATTGTGGTTACAAGGGTTGGTGGGGGGAGGAAGGGCAATTGAATGGCACTGCCACGCCCATCTAAGACGCTACATGACGTCTTTACGTGCACGTCGCGTTTGTCACGTGAGATTTCTATAACTTCCGGTTTCGTATCGCTTGGCAAACTCCCTCAGTTTGTCTAGGACTTTTTTTTTTACTTCTCTTTTATCCCTCTTTTTTATGGCAATGGAAATTCCGCCTTTTGGTTGCCCTCTGGGCGAGGGTCAGTGGTCGGCGTCTCCTTATGCAAACCTTGGCCTAAGGCACACATCTGTTTCCGGTGAAATAGTGAGGGTGGGTGTAGGGGGGGTTAGAGAGGGGATCGTCGATCGCCACAATTACACGCTTCACCGCGCCCGCCCTCGCCCAAGACAGTGGCTTCAATCCCAGATCCAATCTGCGATCGCTCAAGGAACCCATTTGGATCTGGGAAAAAGGAAATCAGATGACGTCACAGGGGACACGGCATCTGGTGGCGTAGGTTGGTAACAATGGGTTGGAGATGGACGGCGTCTCTTTCGATCGGATAATTGGCTATACGAAGAGTAAATCTAATGCGTGGTCAATCGATGACTCAAATTCGATTGCGTGCCATCTGACGAGTAATGGTTTTCGATTGGGTCACACACACGAAAATTGCCAATGTGATAAGGTTTAAGCAATTACGCTTAGGCAAAGTGATTTGCAATGACGTCGTAACAATGTTAATGTGAATTAAAGGGTGATGGGATTTTTTTAAAGGATGGTGGTTTGATTGACGGATCAATAAGGAAGTTGAATCATTTTGATTATCATTTTTTATTCTAACTTTGGAATACGTTGTTTTTAATTTGCATTAAACTATTAAATTTTCAATATAACAGAAGTGAATTCTGTATTTACCTAGAAGAGATTAAAATCACGTAAGTAGTCTGTTTATTAAAACTTTTATCCTTTAGAATTTCTGTAAAATATTAAAGCGTAGAGAGTTACATGTTTGTATATTCACACATACAATATATGCTACGTATAATCACAACATATTACAAGCCATATAGACAAAAGTCGTAACGTTTAAATTGCTTGACTGAATTATTGTGTTATACGTCCTCTTTAACTGTAGTCTCGTCAATTCTCGTTACAATGCTATCAAATGTGTAATTGCTTCAATTGGCTAGACAATTGCATAAACATACCCTTCGAACTACGATAAACTGTTGTGTCATTCTGTCCGACAATGCCTAATTCTACGTTTCGTTACGTTTGATGTGAACATAAATGCAGGCCTGACTTACAGCAAGACCAAACGAGAATTTGTACGCACAAAAACTGTAATCAGAAATAAGAACAAATGCGCTTACAATAGCCCTAAATCATATCACGCGTGTGAGTATGACAACCAGTGTGCATATATTGCATGACACTAACTTTTTTCAAAATATAAACAATTATTGGTAAAATCACAATATTTCATTAAATTCTTAGTTAAAACTCACACTAAATAAAAGAAAACGGAAGGAAAGAAAGCAAGAGAAAGGGGAGAAAAAAAAATCCCCGTAAACACAGCATCCAAACACGAAAGCAATACGATCCAAATGACCTTACTCAGAATTTAAACCAAATTTAAAGACCGACGGACGCGCCGAGGGGGCGGACAAAGTGAGTGGGGTGCAAGGATTTCGTTTTAAATTTACACCCATCGTAAAACTGTCGCATCCCCAAACTTGCAACACACACACCCAACAATGGATCTGTTTCAATCAACAACCCCACATTGCTCCTATCCCTCGTAACAAATAAGGTCCACCAACGCCGGACTGCAATAAATTGCCCTCCCAAAAAAAAAAAACTAAAAGAAAATTTAACATCGATTTGTAAAGCGTTGACAAAACAATCGAGAGGAACATAACAAACAACAGAGAGGTTTGTAATTACAAGCGCGACACACGCGTCCAACCGAATACAAATGACTCGGCGGCAACAACAACAAACGCCGGACCCAACCCACTTTTAACCTCGTTTTAACGAAATGCGTGCACGAGCATTTGATTCCAACGAGTGGGAGGAAGAGAATCCGAGAGTAAAAAAACAGCAGATGGAACGAGGAGGGGGTCAGCAGGGGATGGACGGGAAGGATTTAGCGTTGCGAGCTTCGGAGGGGGGTTTTTTATGCGCATGCGCGTGCCCCCGGTCAGTAATCTCATTAGGACTTTATCCCAAGGAATACAAATCGGTGTTTGTAGGCCGAGACGAATGGTCGGGTGCCATGTTTTTAGGTAAATCGCGGGACGTTGTTGCTTGGCCCTCTCACTTCCCCTCCACTACCTGACCAAGAAATAAGCCTCGTAGTCATGGTTACAAGCCATTTTTATGCACGTCGCTCGTGCTTTTACGCCTCAAATCTCATTGGAGCCAAGCGTTTTATGGTCACCGGAAGACGCGCCACCCTCGCGCGAATACTCATGCAAACGATGCAACGACCCCCCGCACCTCGAGGCGACAATTGCAACGATGAAGACGAATGTAACAACACGAGCTTTTCAAACGGGTGACGTATCAAAAAAGAACCCGCTGATCGATGCGCACAGACCACCGCTTCTACCGCTCGATAAAAGAAACAATCAAATATTTTTTTTTGCATTGCTAAAAACCGTCACTAGGGGGAACCCAGTAGAAAAAAAATTGGAGGAAAATCAACGGATTACCCAAGATGCAATTGAATTAAGTTGGGGTTATAAGGGGGAGGCATGAATCTTTACACAATGGCCTCTGTCATGGAGGAGGCCCCCAACATAAAACAGGCTAACAATTAGGTTAGTGGCTAATCAATGGATATTTGCAACTTGATCCGCTTATTAAATTAGGTGGGGTAATTAAATTTTAAACAGGGGAGGCTCATCGGCTAATGGAACAGCACAAAAACCAACCCCCAGGGCGTGATACTAAACAGCACTGCACTATATAATGGGCGAGTAGAAAGACGTGAAACAATGAGAAACTTGTAATATACTTTGTGTGTGCACGGGCTTTGTTGATTGATTCAAAGTTGCTATTCAGGGGTGATGAGTTAATTAAGTTACCCTTCATTTTTCTAGTTTTTTTTAAGAGAAAGTGAAATAAATTATTTGTCTACTTTCTTTTCTCTCATAAGATTTTTGTCTTACTTTTCCCTGGTCCCCCTTTTTTTCCACTCATTTTTAAGCTGTTTAAAAGTCCATTAAAAAATTAGGCGTATTTTCAATGCAACGATGCACTTGCATTAAATTAAAAAATTCAACAATACAAACGTAATCCTCTCTCTACGTATTAAAAATCCTTAATGGAACAAAAAAAATTTTTTCTGAAAAAAATATTTATATATAAAAAATGAGTTTTTTAAAAAAATAATAGGGGTAAAAATCAAACTGTCAGTCGAACTCTTTGAACCCTTTAAAATTCAGATACTTTTTTCCCCCTGCAGTTTTTTTGCTAATTTAATTTTTATTTTTAATTTTTAATGTGACATTGTTTCAAAGATTGTAATCTCAGCCCCATCATTTGCACCCTGTTTAGCGTTGTTGGCGCGAAATATGATAAGGGGGGTCAGTCTAGACGCGGGGTTAGCAAGAGGTCACATGCAGCGCGTCTAGCGTGCGCTCGCCGCCCTCCAGTGGCAATTAGGCAAGTGACAGAGATGTTTGGTCATTTCCCTAATGTAAGTTGGCGCCCACTGCGGGTGCAACACTACACTCTCCCCACATTTACCCCACTATCCACTTCCCCTCTGGGCGTACAAATTTGAGATCTCATCAACTTTGTTTCTTTTTAACTCTGTTTAAAACTTTTTAATGAACATTGCCATTGTAACATAAAGGAGAGTTAAATTTAAAAAAAAAATTTCGTGTCATGTAAATCTGTGTTCTGTTGGATTATAATGAAAAATTCAAAAGAGCAGCTGCTGGAATCGAACACTGTGTGAATTTAAACATGAAAATGAGGAATGTGCGTGAACATAAAACTGCATGTTAACAGTAATTAGTTGCAAGGATCACACGCATTTACTATAAATTTCAAACATTGACGAAAAGAGGGCTGGCCGAAGCTTCAGTAAAGTAAATTTATACTTGATGTTGTGGCAAACCCACTGTCTTAGCAGCTGATGATAGATTTGGGAAATAATTTACAAGCTTAATGTATAAAGAAAAGTTAATTCTGCGCTAACACAGTTTATGCATTAATACAGCGTATATAACACGCAAGACTGAAAACTTGCTAAAAGGCCTTACAACGTACAGTGTAGCACAGCATCTGCCAAGTACACTCCCATAATGCCCTTTGCAGTACCTAGGCATTCATTCACAATATTACTGCCCCTCGTAGCAGGCATTGCCTGCAATGCACACTCAGTGTACTACCCCTTGCACACTTGATTTACTTTCCCTTGCAGCAGGCTGCTCACATAATGCCCCCTTACAGTAGGCCTCCCCTGCAATACTTTATGATGCTGCTCTTAAAAAGCGGCATTTCCTGCAGTACACCTTTGAAATATGCTTCGGGAATAAATACTGTATTTACTGAAATACGATTTTTAAGAAAGATTCTATATTCAACAGCTAAATACTGCAGAAAACGAACTCAATACACACTTTTGTCAAATATAAACCTCAAATATCACAACCTCAACGTTCTACTCACAAATCCTACATTCCGACATTAACCGGAAGGCTCCTTTCACCCTGTAGAAGCATGTTTATTGATATACAAGCAAAATCCTCAATAAAATTCAACATCTCCAAGCTAAAAAACACAACATATACCAAAACATTCCACAACTCAATTGAAAACAAACTGAGTCATTTAAAGCTCGCTACACCCAGAATCGCCAGACCTGTAATTCCTAATTTCTCAAACATCAGGTAATTAAAACCAACACGCAACGCAAAATGGCCGATGAAACCCTCTCTCTTACGCACTAAATTTTCCCAAAAAAATGCAAAAATTACAACAACATAAGACAATGTCCCCAAAGGGTTTTGAGGTTGGCGTGCGTTGCACAATAGTTTTGTAATGGCGATCACCTGGTCCCAGCAAACCACTCATACATTTAAACGACCTCGTTATAGAAACGCGTGCGCGAATAACTCTATTAATTTTTACCCCACCTCCACACACATCAACAATTAAGTCACACGCGTGCACCAAACCACCCTCCTTACAACGCACGAATGCTTGCCTTCAGTTAACTGAAAGAGATCCAGGAAAACACCTGACCCTTCATACAACGACATTCAATCAGCAGTTGGGGGAATCCCTGGCAAATTCGGATGGCATCAATCAAATGTGTAAAGAAAAGGTAAAAACCTCGTTATGACGAAACCGCGTCAGGTGCTCAAAAAGGATTTTACGACGTAAGTCTTAATGACGTCTACAATGCGCATGCGGTGCGGACTGGCAACACCTGAAGACGAAACGCAGGTGTTGAGCATAAAGGCGCAGCCGGAATGAGGGCTGCCCGGTAAAACACATTAAGAAAAGGCGCTGAATTAATTCAACAATAAAACAGAAAAAAAAGATACCGTTTGTATAAACAATGAATCAAGTCACACCAAATCATTCAAAACAATAGGTGAAAATTAATTTTAAAAAAACAATGAAAAATCGCACAACAAGTAATAACAAGGCAACAATATTTGAGCAATTCCAACAATTCCAAAACTCGCATAATTCAACAATCGCTCTCCGAACTCGGCATCCAATCCATAACAATGCATCAAATTGCTGTAACAATCCAATCTGCACCAGGTGCGTTCCCCGCTTTAATTAATTTGTTTTCATTTGCATAACCTCCCTCTTTCGCCCCTTTGCCGTCTCTCCTTTTGAACAATAGCTGCCACAATATTATTGGATTACACTTCATTAATTAGACGGACGCATCCCACTATTCTAATCGAGGGTGAGAAACGCGCACGCAAAATACATCAAATCATCAAACGCTACACTTACAACAATGTAAGCGAGGATTGGAGAAGCGAGCGTGCGCAGTGGCCACACCATTTGCTCTGGTATTTGATGTGTTGAGTGAGGCTCAGTGCGAATTAACAAACGCCATGTTGATTGGAGTAGGAAATTAAAATTTGCACTTGGATAATTTTCCCATTAACTTTGTGTGAACTTGATTACCAAGATTAATTAAAGAGGGCGCCACCACAGCCAAAGAATTCAATTAAACATGGCGGATACACACCCCTCCTACTGCACCTCACTCCCCTTCCTTTCACATCATCTCCTGCTTCAAATTGGGATCCTAATGTTATTTAGAAAGAAGAAAAAAATTTAAAAAAAAAACTATTAAGTGAAATTAGGCTTAATAAAAGTTTTAAGCACTTTCCAATAAATCCAACAGAGAAAAAAAAATGTTTTCTACCATCAAACAATGCTTGTTTAATCAAGCTGTTTACCATTACTTTACCATAAAAGTAAAAAAAACAGTTTTGTTTTTTAAAAAAAATGTACATTCAATTACCATTTTTTGAGACGAACTTCAAGTTCTCCAGAATATTTTTTTTTCATCCTAACCCAAGGCCTTTGAAACCTTTTAGAATAAAATTGGGAACTTAACTGTTATAAAATCGCAGTCGAACTGCCCAATTCCATCACACGAGGTCGCGCACACGTACTGAACATGCGCATTGACTCACCTCTTCGCAATGGCAACTCTTTAATTACAGAGTTTATCAGAGCGCGCGCAGGCTGTAAAAATATTAATTACCTCACTTCCTGCATGTCAAAACCCATGTAAGACTAATTAGACACATGATACGACCACGCGTGCGCCTCCTCGTGGCCCCGTCAGTAGCACATGCGCACTATACGCGCCACACAAACCAAGAGTACAGTCCATTGCCACAAAAGACAAAAATATCAACTTTTTTCAATCAACATGGGTACCTAATTTCACTCCTAAATTAAGCCTAATTGACGCCTCGAGTCATTGCAACATTTCAACGGTGCAATTAATCATTTCAACGATCCCCGTCAACGTTGTTGTTGTCATTTTTCAGTCAACGTTGTCGATGACAGTCAAGCTTATTATCGCATTAAAAATTGCACTCCAAGTGTAATTGACTTCTCACTCAACCGACGGTTTTTTTCCCACTCTATTTTTATCATCGTTTGGTAGTAAGATTTAGCGAAAAATTTCCGAGTTTGTTGATAAAAAAAATGATGAAAGTATCAAGTTGATATCGACTGTCACTCTCGACTTTATGCTGCTATTGATATGCGTAAATCGTATTGCATTAAGTTGCAAGTGATATCGACTCTTATCATGTTGCAAAGTTGGCATGTGGGACAAATCTGGGGTAGGTCAGATAGAAGGTTGTGTTATGAAGAAGTTGTAAACAGAAATATATAAGTTTTGTATACAGTGTTGTAGAAATCTTTATTTAAATGTTGAGTTTGTAGGTATCAGCATTTGGTCGAAATTCTTGCAAACTGTTCTGAAAGTGGTCAGCAATGGCAGTTGCCAGATCAGTACTAGCTAAGCAGATTTTTTTTCTATCTCTCTTTTAAGCTATGTTGAGAATGTTCGATTGATTTAGAAGTAGCCTGGTATGGTGAAAGTGTTTACAAATTGAATAAGAAATGTCAGAATTTATCGTTTTAAACTGCTAATTTTCGTAATTAAAACGGTAGAGAATTGGGCGTATTGAAAAGCTGCTCTCAGTTAGCTTCAAGTGTTAATGTCTTTTAAGTTAGTAATATTTAAACTAAAGGATTAAAGTGTGGTATAAAAACCATGTTAGTACGTTCTCATAATATATTTAAGCAGTATTAACCGTTTAATCAATAGTTCTTAACTTTGAATGGACATCATTAATTGCTTAACAGTTTAAACACTAAAAATGCACGAAGTCCCTTTTGAGGAGCTAACAAATTTATTTAAGTATAGGAATTATGACGTTTTAAAATTGAATGTAGCTAATAGTTATAACGATTTAAAGTGCCAAAATTAGTCGTCTTTAACACACCCAAAACGAATTAAAACGAATTCGGCTGTATTAATAGGTAATTCCAGTTTTCTCAAAGTTGGCCACTTTCGAAATAAAATTACATTTTTAAGATGTGTGTACAATGCTAGTCTTAGTCTAAAAGTCACTTTGCGCATCTCTTAAACACCATTGACAGCTGCAGCATCTACTTTTGAATTGAGCTAGCCTGCCATTGAAAGCAAAATAAATATTCAAAAGCTAAGGTTTCTCATTTATAAAACATGAAATAATTTAGTTGCAACATATGAAATTTTTGCACTAACAGGTAAAGAGTTTGAACCTCACAATTTACCAACTAATACAAGTAGGTCACAAGCTAGGCAGAAGACATTTTACTTAATAAAACCCCATAAACTATTCCTTAATCTCCTCGCTTTCATCTCAAAGTGTTGCATCTCAACAACGATCCTGCAAACTTAATAACACACAGTGCATACATCACCAAAACTTTTTCCCCACCACTGGGAGCATCATACCGCGCAAGTTTCATTTTTTCCATTTTTCAATTACAAGATAACAAGACTGATTGCAAGCAAAAACGAACTATTGTTGAAAAAGTGCGCAACCCGAGCCTCGGGCATATGTAAGAGGGATCTGTGAGTAACACGAGTAGTGCAGATCTACTTACTCACTTCTTGTGATAGGGGGCGAGGGAGCGGCATGAAAAATTGGTCCCTCAGACAGGGGCCGGCAGGTGGAGCCAAAACGAGGAAATGGCACGAAAAAAAGGAAACTCGGAGGGAGGAGTCCAACACCATGTTTGAATAAAGGAGAATTCACTCACTAGGGGGAAAGCAATGCGGGGGTGGAACGCTTTGTCAAAGTATAAATCTGCCACCAGGGGGTCTTGCTCGATTTGGATTTCGTGCGATAACTTTTTATTTTCTTAAACGTGCACTTTTTCAAATTAATTTTATTAGTAATTTTCAAAATTGCAAAAAAATATTATTGTTTCATCAATTATTCAAATGAAACAATACGTTTCCTTGATTGTTTACCTTTTCCAAAACTCAATTGGCAAAATGAATTTTGTCAATAATCTAATATATAAAAACCGAACAAATCCCTTCTCAGCCTACATTCAGTGATTGAATTCCAACACAACTACCCATAATTCAATTCGATAGTTCCCTTTCCCCCTCTCGCGAGAATTATTTAAAACTGCTTCTCTAGTCAAATATATAATTTTGCATTGTTTCGTTCCAAATAGAATATTAAGTGGCGACGCCTGGAGGGGGATTTTTGAATAAACACATAATAAAAAAAGTACTATTCACTTTTGAATTATGTTTCTTTCAATAACAGGCGCGCGTTCTTAAATCAAATTTGCCATATTTTTTGTTTTGCTTGCTATGAATGTGGAGAATGCGATTCATTTAACCTTATTTATACAATGGGAAAAAGAAGATGCATTGTTTGGAAATTGAAGAAAAAGATTGTTTATGATGAAAAAAACGAGTAATTCAATTTCAGTTTTTATTTACTGCCAGCAATTAAATATTTTTATACGATAAAAATTATGATATCATTTTTTCCACTTCCACCAATTAAAACTTTCCCAACAATGCGAAACTGTGTTAATTAAAACCTGTTGCAAAACAAGAAACTCTTCTTTTACACCCACATTGTTTACATTTTTCATCCAATTTTACAGACATTCCAACAAGAGTGGCGCCATTTAAAAAAAAAAAATTTTTCCCAAGAAAATAAAAAAATAAAGAAAACTTCAACATCTCTTTTTACCCAAAAAAAATTAAATTAGGCCTACACAAAAATTGTGGAATTTCAAACTCGCATTCTTGACAACTAACCCACTGTTTTCGGCGTTTCACCAGCGTTCCACTATCACACAAATATCGCGTTCTTTCGAGCATAGCATGAAAATTTATGCATCAAACTAATCATCATGCGATACCATGGCACACAAAGACCCTTATTACAACAAACATCTCGCTACAACCCATAAAACAAACAAGTAAAAGTCGGCCCGGAACTCACCTCTAAAACACGCCCTCTACCAATAAAATACTTCCTTACATTCCTAACTCCGGAATACAAAATAAAAAAAAACGCCATTCGTTAAAACGGGGGTACGTTGAGTTGGTGGAATTTCCAGGGGATAAATTTAAAATGGGGGTCCAGCGCCATGTTTTTTGAATGCGGCCGCGCGGCAAAGATTAAGTTACTCACAAGAAACTGCTTTAATCCCTTCAACCCTAAAGCTAAAACTTGACCAGTAGGAGGCAAACAAATGACGTCAATTTACATAGTGTCAATTATGTAAAGAAAAGTCTTGTTAGTGTTTGTGAATCCACTCGTGTCCAGTTTCATGTCGTTACGTTGTTTCAACGATGACATGCAACTTTTTTCTTTTAAAAATCTTTGTTCACGGATAATTAAAGCGTACCCCCACTAAGTTGGGTTTCCACTTTGCTGACTTTTCGTCATTTCTGTGACATGATGCGGCAACTATGGGCGCACATTGTTGCCACATTGAAATTAAATGGGTTGTAATACGATGTCCAGATTGTGCGCAATTTTATCTTTGGGAGGGGGAAAAATTCATAAGTTTTAAAAGTTAGAGAATAATTTTTAAGGAGTTTAAAAATTTCTTTTTCTTGGTTCCAAAAAAATAACTTTGTTCGTTATAAACTCATCGCTTCATTCAGAGCGGAAATAAAGGATGCTTCCGGTTGAATTAGGGGGAAGTGAGTTCAATAAAAAATCCTACTTTTTTATTTACTTGAGTTAAACTTTAGAAATCAAACAAAAGAAATAAATAAAGTTTAAAAAAATAGAAAATTTTTTAAATACTATTATCATCTAAAAATAAGAATTTTAGAATGTTCAGACAATCAATGAGTGAAAGACTGTACAAACCTTTTGTATACAAGTTTTGTATACAGTTTGATAAGGTATATATTTTCTAGCAACAGTTTTTAACTTATTTTACTAGCGTCTTTGAACGGCCTTAAGCTCTTTGAAAATGTTGGTTTCCGTGAACTTAACTAATATTTATTTCTAAAAGAAAACAGATTTATCAGGGTAGTAACTTTCCGCAACTCGGTCTGAGAATTTTTGGTCCAGACGATTTTTGTTTGAAGAATTATTATATTTTCGTATTTTACAATGGAGAATAACGATTTAAAAAAAAATTTTTTTTGAGCATAAGAAAATGACTTCACTTTAAGTAAAAAATCTCTTAATTTCGTTAAGCTTTATTCTTCTTCTTCTTAGTTTCAAATTCAGTTGGCCTTAAATTTCGACCGGCCTGACTCACCTGGGGCGTATGCAGGCATTTTAAATTCAATATTCTGCCTATGTTCAAAATATTTTTTTAGTTATGTCAGACAACCTACTTCAACTCAATAACATCTTAACCCAACAATACCTGCATTCGAAACTAAACAAAAACGTATGTTGAGTAGGAATCTATCACAAAGTTTAGCCTAAACTTCAAACTTTAACAAATTATTGAATTTTAACAAACTTGTGTTAGGTGAATAATTAAGTTTGTGTTAAAATGTGAATTTCTGACTTTTCAATTAATTAACAAGAGCAATTAACTAAGTATATATTAATTGAAACATCAAATTTTTTAATTTTGTGAAGACCACCAGTTAAGACGTACTAACGTTAATTTTTTTAATTATCTGAAAAGACTATTTTTTAATAAAACCCCCTTTTCAAGTACATCTAAATATCTTTACCATTTCTCCGCGTGAATTCAAAAACCAATAATAGTATATTCCAAAATCTTCAAAACAGACCTTTAACTACTATTTTAAATGTATTAAAAAAACTAACAACAGCCACTTAACTAGTAAACATTTCAAATTGCACAATAGACAACCCAAAGAAAAATTTCCCTGCAAAATATTAATTTTAATTCACACCTGCTTTCCTTGTACAGCCAAAAAAAAACCTCCTCAAAACTGGCCAAATTCCAAACATCATCATTTTTATTACACTAACAACTCACCTCACGCCCCCGAACAAGAATTACAACGTATCCCCAACTAAGACGCATTGTACGATGCCAGAAGCAACGACACATCAGTGGCATAACTAATAACCCTACCCAGAATCCAATGCAGCCCGGTCCGGACGGAAGCTCAGACTATGATTCTTCGTTATCTAAATGCAAGCTTCGATAAAGTTTGTACCCCGCTTGACAAACGACACACCAGAGGGCATCCACATCGGGGAGGGGTAAAGAAGGAAAGGAACGCCTAGATGCATCATGGGAAGAATTTTTTATTTTGAGAAAAAAAAAAACTTGGGTTATTGGACCAGTTAAGTTTCTTCATCCGTCATCAATTGTTAATAACAAGAGATGAGGATGGAGAAAATTTATTCAAATCTTCAGTTGCAATAATTTATTCGCAGACAGGAAGTGCTCTCTCGAAAAACCGATGCAATTACGTCACTAATCTTCCACTTCCGCCATTAATTCGTTGAGATGGGATAAAAAAAGAAGAGAGGGGAAATAAATGAAGATGTGGAGCGCAGCATCCGGGAGATGATGAAAAATTGAATAAATAGAAAAGTTGGGTGTCATCTAATTAGAATTATTACTAGGTAACATTGTAGACGTCATCACACAATCCCATGATCCTTTTGGTTGTCAACAATGAGAAGAGCGAGTTTCAATTGCAATGAATCTGCCCAGCTTAAGATCTAATTTAGTGAGGATCACCGAAGAAGATCACGCGCCAGAGGAAGGGAAAAAAATGCGCTCATTTGCAATGATGAATCTGTTGCATCGGAGAAAGTGGAAAGTGGAGAGAGGGGGGAAAAGGGATAAAAAAAAAGTGGAGAGAAAGAAAACGAAAGTGATATTTATTCCCGTCAAACTGCTTTAATTAGCACGGATTTAGCTAAAGAAAAATGAAGGCGCTACAAAACAAATGAACATACGAAGCGTTTTAGCAAAGAAGTGAAATGAATTTGCAAAAGGATGGTGAGGTATGTGCGATGGAGATTCGAATTGCGTACAATTAGACCTAAAATTTGGGTTAAAAAATGAGAAATTTTTTTTAATGACGTGTTATGTGATAGGAAAGAGCATGGAAAAAATATAAACACGTGTCGTTCCCACTGCACGTGTTAACAATGACATCAAATTGGATCCGGCAATTAAATTAGAAGAGAAGGAAAAAATAAACTTGAACCAATTAAAACAACAACAAGTAAGTAATCAATTGCGAAGAGACGCAAGGGAGAAGCCGCAATGTACGCGGGCGTCACCTTAAATACAAATAACTCAAGCAACACACATCTCATTTCAAGGGGACGCAATTAATTTAATGGAAAACAAATACATTTTTCTACAAACAACTCCCACTTTAATTCCACTTCAAATTAAAACTGATCTCAACTCGAGTCGCCTGATATTGAATAATGCATTAAGACGGTGGGTATTATCAAGTTATATGTGCAGAAAATAAAACTAGATATATAAAAGTGGGAATTTAATAAAATCTTAACTCTTCGTCAAATATGAAATTAAAACGCGCCAACTTGAGACTAAAACTAAGTCTCAAAACGACCTCACCACAGCATAAACACACAAAAACAATAGTCTCCATTTTATGTAAAGACGTGTTAACTTAGCTTTACCGTACATTTCTAGTTCACATTTACTGCAGACTCCAAACAAAGTCTTGAAATACAAAATAACTCGTTAGCCCCTCCATTTAAATCAATTTTTTGTGTGTATTAGACGTCATTTTCTATTGACAATTTTGCACATTTAGTAACCATTTAAGCTTATATTTCTACAATTTCTAATCTCAAAACAATCGAGCTACCCCAAGAGTAACAACGTAACACAACCACTGCAGTAAGCCCGCAACGATAGTTTTTGAGTTCATCATCAATTCATCGATATTTGAAAAGACAAGGAAGGTTCATGTGTGGCAATACATTAGCTTCTACCATTCAGCTTTTAATATTTTAAGCCAGACTTTGCATGCCGAGTGAAAAATCACGAGCAGAAAATCCGCTAACAAAGCGGCACGAAGGCGAACATCCATCCCATTGTAAACAATACGATGCATCAAATCTAATATTAACAAGTGGGATTCCAATTAGAGTGGAACGCGCACTCGCCCGCGTCTCCTCTGGCAATTCGAAGTGTGTTAAAATTTTCAAACATCAGCTTCTCCCCCAAGTCAGGGGACAAGTCAGCCATACACTTCAACTATTAATAAAACAAAGGGCTTCTGGGAATTAAATATGAGCCCTCAAACGAAACAATGTCCCAAATAAAAATGTGTATACAATACTTTTCTTACCTGCGGGCGCACTTGTTGATTTTGCTTCAAATTTTATTCTGTCAAAAAAGAAAAACTTTTTAATACCATCTTGTAAAATTATCAATAATAAGCGTTTTCATGCACGATACAACAGACGCTACTAAATTTATAGTTATATTAAATTGGAAATAATCCAGAACAAACAATAACGAACGGGCTGATCCATTATGAAACAACACAGACCCCCAAGTCTGCTACCAATCAGTGGAAATCGGGTTTTGATCCGAGGCTGGAAAACAATCTCTCCCGATTTCGTGACGTCATAACATGTCAATTATTCAAACAGTGCACTATTGGAGATGAAGAGAGGGGAGACGATAAACCCTCGTTACAACAAATCACCCACCCGAATTCAAATCCCACTCGCAATTTCATTACGATTGGGGCACTGAGGGTTGAAAACGAGGCCTTTATAACACAACGCGTTTCGTTTCAATTTGCGGCCAGGTACTGTACACCGATTTGTGGTAAAGGGTTTTGGCTTTATTACGATGTAGTGAGTTTCCAGAGAGGGGGATGGAGGGAAAGTCAGTTCGAATTAAATTTTTCAGGCTAAGTCGCTTGTAATGGAATTGGAGTTTGCTTATGCAGATTATTTTTTGGCCTCATTGCGTCATTCCCTATGCACGTCAAACCGCGTTCCGCGTTCGTCCATGATAGGGGAGACGGACATGGGGAGAGAAAAAAATAATAGGTACCAAAAAAAAAAAAAAAAAAAAATCATTTTTCATCCATCAGATGGCCACGCGTGTCAAATTAAGAGTCAAAATAAACAAAGTTAGGCACATGGAATATATAAAAGTCATGTTTGGAATTTGAAATTAGAATCAAATGACCTCTACTGAATGTAACTTGTATTTTTGACGGATGAAGAAACTCAAATACTTTTTTATTAGTTGAGACTTGTTGATTAGAGACGGTTGGTTGCATGATTTGGGCTCAGCTGTTTCAATCATGTTTTAGGTGTTTGCTTCCCTACTAGACCGATAGGGGGAGGTTGTTTAAGTGAATGGAAAAACAAAACAAATTTTTAAAGACGACAAGGAAAAATATACTCAATACTTAAACAATGAACCGCTGATCTCAGCATCGAGTCAGCGGAAAAATCGGTTAAATAAATAAGCAGATAAAAAAATATAAGTAGTGGGCTCATAACTCGGGATCAAAATTTCACTAGAAGCGCTGAGAATTATGGGCGCGTCAACAATAATTCGAGCGCGTTGCTACGTCACGATTCATTCGCGTTGAAGATTCGTCATCGGAGGGGATTTTATTTTCATTGGCTTTACGAACATTGTTCTTTACGTGCAACATTCACTAGAAGTGACAACAATACATCTAATGGTGGTTGAGTTATGGACATCTATGCGCAATGCATCAACCAACAATGCAGTTAGTTTGTTGTTTTTTTCTTTTGATGCATTGCCCAATTTTCTACTGTTTTCTTGTTTAAAAATGGCCTTTTTCAACAATGTTAGCTTGATGCTCGCTCATAAATAAAATAATGTCAGAGTATTAAAACAAATTGTTGGTTAGCATTGTTTAAAGATTTATTTTGTTCGTACAGCGAGGATAAAAAAATCTGTTATATGTGCTTGTAGTATTGTACTTGTGATGTTTTGTTATTAAGCTTATTAGTTTATCTAATCACAGTTCCCCATAAAAAAAATCATGTAATATTTTTTTAAAACTCAGAAACGACAAAACAAGTCTTTTTTTATTGGTTTTCAACAATGTGTCACGTGAATCTGTTTGCACGTAAATTAAGTGATTTGAAAACGCGCTTTGATTAAGTAGATGGAGAGCTTCATTTAATCTGCCAACTTGACAATTCATCATCAACCCAAGACACGAATATTAAAACAATACAATAAAAAAAATCAATTGATTGTAACATAAAAACTCACCCAATCCTATAATTCTATTACAACCCCTTTAAACAAAAAAGACAGTTACTTAACACTTGAGGGAAACCAACGATGGCGCTGACAGCGTTTTCCATCATTAGCAAAGCGCAGTACTAATTAACCCCTTGACAACTTAGACAAAGTAGTCCCTCACGAATTCTGACGTCACGCACACAATTTTTTTTTCTCTCTCCCTATTTTTTTACACCCACAACTCCCTATTTCAAAAATTCTTCATTCTCTCCAATTTCTGTGTATTCTGACCCCAGTCGTGAAGTTGCCATCCATCACATACGGCCTTATCAGGGTGATAATTTTTTTAGGCCTAATCGAGAGACTGGTAAAATGAAATATGACAGCTTTAAGCGCCATCTTGCTTTCTCCTATCTCCATCAAAAAAAAACATATATTTCACTTTTTATATATTTTATTTAGAAGAAAAGCTCACCTTAAAAAAAAGCTGTGATCGAGAATGTTTCCGAGGGTAAAAGGGTTAAGCGTTTCTATTGTTTGATGCGTTCCATATGCAAATAAGACGCTCCTTGCTACGTTATGAATAAACAAGAGACGCGGGTGGTGACGAAAAATGGCAACGATGAATATGCACGCAACGACCCACGCTCGTCTTAACCCTCTCTGTTTTACTAGTCTTAAAAAATACACGAAACCCTGGAAATTAACCCTTTGATGACGTCACGAGTAAAAGGGTTAAGTGTAAACCGGAAGGGTTAAGCAGGTGTAAGGAGGAGGGAGATGAGGGTGACGAATTTGCTAATTTAATTAGCCTTTACAATTTTAGTAATTCTAATTGAGGGTGGGCGTCCCATAGGTAGATGAATGGGGGTGGTGTGGGGGTGAGTTAGGAGTAGGAGGGGGGTTATGATTAATGGGCGGTGCGAGCAGACGCCACCGCGAGTCGTTTGCCGCAGTAAAAATGCTGGTGGTAGAAGATAAGGCATCATTAAAGACGCTGATGAATATGCATTTAATTAAGTAGATGAAATCCAAGAAGCGACCCCCTCTCTCCCTTTTCCCGCTTCACCCTACACACGCGAATCATCCATTGCGCAGTGTTACAACAATAAGTAGTGGATAAGAAGAAATGGGGTTAGTTGTTTTCTTAGGATCCTTGGTATTGTTGGTTGGAGAATAGAACTTGAAATTGACACTGCTTTTTTGTCTCTTGGATCGGTTATGTAGTGGAGGAAAGGGCAAGGAAATTGTCTCACTAAAATTGAGTATTTATGTAACTTTTGAATCAAAGAGACTTGCTTTTTCAACTATACCCAATTTTTTTAGAGTTTTCATTTTCCAAGACGTTGTTAATCAAAGGAGGTTTGTAAGGTTTAAGATATTGTTACAGTAGTTAGAACTTCTTTCGCTCCAGCAGCGTTAAGCGTTATTTTTATTCTTCTTCGTCTTTATCTCTATATATCATTCATGCATTACAGAAAAACACTAGTTAATATAAGTTCCATTTATATTATGTGCAATTGTCAATTCAGTTATATAGCACATGTCCATGTATAGTTTCAAATCACTGCCTTCAATGTCTGTTATAACAATTCTTCTAGTGGTCATTCTCCTTAAAGATGTTCTGCAACTATTGTGCAAGATAACTGAATAATACACACTTTAGTGAAGTTATGCAAACTATTTGTTATGACTAAAATTTTGCCTAATGTAAATACCATTGGCAACAATTGTTAGTATAAGCATAAGGCGACGTTTATAACATAACAAAGTCACCTAGCTTACAAGTCTAATTTACAAGCTGAAAGCAACTTCTTATGCCACGTAATTTCCGCAGATAAGAAGCCAATGATATAAGCAACCTCATTAAGCCTGGGTAAGTCTGTGATAACTCAAAGAGTATATATCTTAAAACTTATGAAACTCTATGGGTTACACAGAACTGCAGTTAAACCAAAGATTTAAATTCTGCACATCATGTAGAATTCTCATGAGTTAGGATAATCACTAAAAGGGAGTTAGTGCAGCTTGTCTTACAGCTATAAGCATATAATCTAAGCGACCTCATGGTGTAGGAGAGTTGTGATATACGCGACCTCTAGAAGTTAGTCTGAGCCCTTTTGTCTTATATTAACAAATATCTGGATAATTCGATACCCAAATAATATTTGCAGTCTATTTACACAGACTTGGAAACATTCTGTTAAAATATTCCCACCAGAACTGAATTCTAAAATAGTTATCAATTGAAAAAAGAATGTTACAGTGAAATAAATAAGCAAGGAATTATGTATTTTACTTCTCATTGTAATGGATTATGAAATTTCTAATTTAAAAAGTTTTCCCTTGCAAACACAGCTTAATACAAGTTATCTAACATAGGTAAATTAAATATCATATTACCTTTTCCTAGGAAAGATACCGTCGATCAAATTAGCCGTTAAATGAATCCAAAAAATTGAAAGATCTATAAAATATAAATTAAAAAAAGTTATAGTTAAAAATAAGTTTTTCACTTAATTATAAAACGTAAAATTTGGCTGTTCACTACCTTCAATCATAAATTTTAAAAACTCAACCGGAAATATTTCTTTCTTTTACCTTCCTTCGATTTCCAAACCGACCAAAAGCGTGACTCATTTGATTCAATATTGAGCTAATCAAACAATGCCTCCCAGCATCACTTAGCAATGATTTCACTTGACCCGCAGTGTACTGTTGTCACTTTTCATTAGGGCTGAAAGGGGTGAAAACACTGCAGCATGCTGCTGAATACATGTTTGTAGCCCCCCTCATTAACCACATTTTTTTCCACCCACAATCCACCGCTCGTCCCCTCTCGAGACCAAGGGGTCAATATTTCATTTGGCGACACCTTTAATTAAATTCAAAAAACACAGAATAAAAAAATTACTTGTCCCAACCTACTCAAAAATTTGTATAAATAAAAGTCGAGGGACACAAAACTCATACCGCAAACCGTGCACGAAACTACGCATGCGCCAGGCATAGTTAATTTCCTTCGCGTGATGTGCTGATCACGGCAAAGGCGCTCCCATCCGTCACAGATAAATCCCCTTCCGGCCGCCAGGGGCCGACACCGACTCTGCAAACGCATCACTCATCACGATTAATGGCCACCAAATGTATGCATCCCAATTGTTGACATTAAATTCTTAACGTTACGTAACTTTAAATAAAACAACTTAACATTTTTTTATTTTGTTGCGGCGCTTCAGCTATTCAACTCACAATGTTTAAAAACCCCCTATCATTGTTCCATTGCGGTTTGAGCCTATTTGTCAATTCCGCCGCTCACTCAACCATTTATCTTTTTAAGATAAATTCTCTCGCCCATAATTTTTACCCGCCTCGTTTTCATTCCGAGTGACGACATCCCCTCCCTCCTCAGCAGGGGGGCCATGAAAGGGCAGCGCGTCCGCACGAGCCCCTTGTGGGGGTCCGTGAAAGGGGACAAACGCGGGAATCTCAGAAGCGATGCGGTTCCGTGAAGACCAACATGGGACTGAAGACTCCGTTAAAACGAACCCCGTTAAAACCCTGAACTAAACGTACGTGACGTTCTAACGAGGTTCGAAAAAGATGGAAAAACTTGCAATCATCATAGCGCATGCGTCGCTTTTATTTTCTATGCACAGTGTGTCGGCCACTCGACTGGCCACTTGGGGTCGCTTATGGATTTACATGCGGATAAGACGCGTGGTCAAGCGCTTCCCGTCGAGGCTCGTTTGAGACGCGCGCGCCCCCTTATGGGTCTCCATCGGCCATCTTGGTTGGCATATTCAAAAATGGAAGTGAAGCACATCAATATAAACGACCGGTCATGGGACTGACCACTGTCACATTGTTGGCAAAGAAAAAGTTTTTTTCAATTTTCTTTATCCCCTCATCCGAATAAACATTTATCTACCTTGAGGACGGGGGTGTTGAAGGCGAAGGAAACCGTAACTGATTGGGCGACAAACGCGTCCGATCGTAATCGAATAAAAGACCAACAAACGGGCGAGTCTTAACGCTGCGTCGTCCACACGCACCAGCGCATGAAATCGAGTCAAACAATGTCTGTCAGAAACAACAAATATACGCATTGTTGAAAGAATGTGTAACATTACCTCCCCACCTGAACTAACACGCGATCTTCTATGCCACTGGGTCCGAGATTAATTGGCGAGCGACTCCTCTTGGCACCTGGCGCGCGCCATTAAAATACTAAACTAATAAGTCCAAGAAAACGCTCAACTCTATTCAACACCAGAGGGCGAAATCAAGTCAGTATTAATTTTTGCAACGTCTTTTACCGGTCAAATGACCGTGGAGCGTTGAACTTTACGTCCGATTCGATTCGGTAATAGGCTGCCTGTCATCGTTGTTTTAACATTCAGAGGATTCGCAAAAGTCCAAAAGATGGAGGTGGTGGGCGAGACAAATGTGGAGGTTGTGTGAAGGAGAGGCAATTAGTTCGATTGGCTGCCACCAGGGCGAGATATCACCCCGAGGTTGGCGCGTGAGGGATTTGCCCGTCCAAATTTGTTCCCTAAATCAGAAACGCCAGCGTCTGCCTCTGGAATTTTTGTCCATTTAACCAATTGCTTGGACCGCAGACGCGCGCGTGACAAGACGCGAAATGCAACAATCCAATTATTGTTGCGGTTACACTCGCTAACAATGGAAAAGAAGTGGCGAGAAAATCGATTGTTTTAAACGATTGTTAGATGAGGCAAGTGTTTTAGAGTGTTAAGATTTTATTTTAACAATGAGTTAATGCGAATATTTTTCGAAATGAATGGTCTGCGCCATTAAAGATGCCAAGCAGGCAACCAAAAGGGAGGCTTAGGCCAGACACGGTCCACTGAGACGCCCACACCCTTCCAACTGGCCACTCAAATCTCTGCTAATGCGCCTCAAGGGAACGGCTTAGGCCGCCATTTTACAAGGAGAGGCCTCTAACGATGAGAAAACAAACTTGGCAAATCTAATACCCAGAGGAAAGAGGGAAGGAGAAGGAAGAGAAAAAAATATAAGGGCCCAAGGTGGAAAAAGAATGTCAAGTTTAAAGAAGGCAAGTGTTACAACACTCATTCATCTAGATTTACAATTTACTGAATCGATATTTTGGGTAGGAAAGGATTTCTTTTATCATCCCGGAATTAGTCTTTGTCTATTAAGGTGGTAATTGTGATGGAGTTGGTGTCTGTTGCTAAGAGTTTAGCAGTTGATTTGACCAAATCGAGCCAATTGCTGAAATTAGTTTTGTATTGTTTGCATTTTCCATTTGGCCAATTAACTAATTTGTTAAAAGGGTCTAATTAACCTTCAAGTTTGGTCATTTGTTATCTTGGCCAATAAAATAAACAATTTCTAGATGACATACAACTGAGCTAATAACTAATTGACTTATATTAAGTATAAACCTTGGGCAAATCCAATAATTCCATTGCTTCTTGACCAAAATACCAAATAATCCAACAACTGATGTGACCCAATTCTTAAGAAAATTTCAATATTCACTAACAATAGACGTGTGTGGTCTAGTAAGTGTCAACAATCCGAAAAAAGCATAACAGTTAACAAGTTTATTTTATATTAGAGCAAAAATAAAAAAATTATATATCACTAAAGAACATACACAGAAAAAAAAAAATTTGACCTCTCTAATAGTAAAGCTAAGTATTGTAGTTTATCAAAATTTCCTTTATCACCCACCAAAATTGACTGTGGTTTTGTTTAACATGGTGTGGCTGCAGCTTTAGAGCTAGAAATCGACCTTGCCCGCGCCCATAAACAATGCTAATTTACACAAATCCCAATCATTTTTCACGAGACGGAAGAGAGTGCTGATGGAGTAGAGTGGTGGGCGGAGTGCAGTTGTAATGGAAGGACACCGTTTGTTCCATCTAAGTGCGGTGGACGCCATTCGATAGTGGACAGAAAATGGAGGCAAAAAGCAGGGCAACTGATGGCCACAATGGGGTATCACTCGACACCACAAGGGACACCACTAAAGAATCTCATGCCAATAAAAAGTTGTACTATAGGACTTTCACTACTTTTCCCTCCAAACCAAATAAACAGTGTTAAAACTTGTGGCCAAAATATGCATTCAACTGGAAATGCATTTAGCAAACAACAACAATCATCATCAATAATCATTGTACGTGGTTACAACAATGACAAATTTAAATTGACATACAACAGCTGTTACCCAAGACAAAACTCACTATACCCCCTTATTGTTAACCTCTGCGCATTATTGATAGCAACCGCATTTGCAACAATCAGTCTCTGTCCACTAACAAATAATTAAAGTGCCTCGAGGCCTAACGAACCCTTCGGCGGTGACAAATCGTATTGTCCTCGTGGCCGTCATCCATTGTTTACTCCACCAATCAACTAATTCCAAACAAGACGGACGCTTAAAAAAAAAACTAATGATCAAATTAGCGGTGAAACAAAAGACGTGCGCCTTTCTGCAACAACAGATGGACGCATTATTAAAATCTACAATCGGCCACGTGATGTATGTAAAGTGTGCGCGATGCAAAGCAGAATAAGCCATCAAGCGCCATGGTCGGCCATAAATAAAATCGAAGCTGAACCAGATGCCACCAGGGCGGCGCTGGCCGCAAGTGTATCCGGCCGGGCGATATTTCAGTGACATTTCCAAGAGGCAAAATCCAATTAGCATTTACGTTCCATCGACTGCCATCAGAGGTCAGCACGGAACGAAAGGGTTAATGGAGTTGACCCTTCCCTTCTCTCGCCTGCGTGAAACGCTAAATGAGAATCCACCTTCCCTCCACATCCTCCATCAGTTTCTCTCCCCCTTTTCATGAGACTCCAAATGAAAGCAGCGTGATGCTATCTCTTATACTTGCAAACATTTCCCCACTTCGCCACTAGGCTGCACCAACCACAAAATATAAATCAAATTACAAGGGAAACAAAATCCCATCATCCATAGCCTCTCATCGGTAGAGTGCAATCTAAGATCATTGTCCTTTGTCAAGCTTGCAAACAAAATATCAATATCTACAGCTATTGAACTAACCTTTTCCAAATCTGTGTTTCATTCCAAGATTTGACTCTTATCAATTTGACTAAGGTGACAAAATTTGTTGTTTTATGGCTTAAAGAGTAAATGTTTTTAAGATAAAGGTTAAGAATTTTAGGGCAAAAAAACCTGTTTATCAAAAACTGCCTCAAAAGTTGAAGGAACTTTGTTGTATCTATAATAACAAGAAAATCTTATGCGTTTTAAGTCGTTGTGTGATGCAAACCGATCAATATACTTTTTCCTATCTAATGGCTATCTGCATTGGACACACTATTTCCTGGGTATTGGATGGTATGGTATGGTTTTGGAAAAATCATCCAAAACCTTTAACTTCATAAATTCGAAGCAAACGCTTCCAAATTTACATACACTCTAAGCGCGTGTGTACTTATCATTTGCCATTCTGAAAGATTTTAAATAGACATAACCCATGGTCTAATATCGCAATTGAAACTGGACAGAAGTTGTTGTACGAACTTAATTAATGAAGCTTACTTTCTAATTTTTGTGTAGTGTGATCTGTGGTGGTTGGACCATTTGGAGAGATTTTATAATAAATCTGTTGGAATTGAGATATCACAATGTTTTGGAATTCTTTTATGTTTAATCGGTAAGTTGTAATGTAAGAGGAGTTATTGCTCCTCTGAGATATTGTTCTTGAATTTGAGACACCATCACTATGTAGCTAGTGTCGTAAGAAATCAAACCCCAAATCTAACAGACGTGTGCTCTCTCAGTCGCTATCACATCCCATTGCCAACAAAGCCATTATAAATTTGATAATCTATTGATTATTTTGAGAATAAAACTCCAGATCCCTCATCAATTGATTGATCGGTTTTTTTAAGCATTTAAGACATAAAGCATTTATTAATACTGTTATTAGTATTAATTAAAATTTATTTGTTATTGCGTAAAATCCCAGTACAAGACATATAAACCATAAACCATGTTTGTCCACAGGATTAACCTCTTTAGCCACTTTATTGAAACCAACTTACAATCATTGTTTCCCACTAAAACTCATTCTTACCCCATAATTTCCAAATCCCACCACCAGATGACACAAAATAGGCAATAAGTTTTCCTCAGCAAACCTTCAACATTTTGTGGGATCCCCTAAAAATCTAATACAAACCTCTCCAAAAAAATCTCAATAAAAATTATTGAGAAAAAAGAAGTTGCTTGGCATGAAAATGTTTAATCCAAGAATTCATCCAGTAGGAGCACCGGAATCTGCCTCCACTTAGAGAATAGGTTTTAAGGGGGGCAAAAGTGAGTGTGGAAAGTGTGCTCCATTTTCTTTTACAGACTCCAATTACAAGATTCAATGAAGAGTAAAGGCAATTAGGCGAGTGATGCTATTGAAAGATTCAAACGCAGCTCGGGCTGGCATTAAAATTGCACCAAATCCACTCGAGAGAAACACCGAGCCACCTTCTAATCGCAACTAATGGCGGGCTTTTTCGAGCCAATTTTCCCAGATGGCAAGACGAGGTCTGCTACCCTAACTGTTAACTATCCCCCCTCTACCACCCTCACACACCCTCTACCGCGTTCTTCCACCCACCCACTCACTCAGCCGAGCGATTTACACAATGGCCATTTCATTTGAAATTCAAGGTTGGTGCGCGTGGGAATGCCAAAGACTTCGTTATATTGAGGGGATTCGCCAAGCACGCGAAAAGGCACGTGCAGTTGATGTCGGGAAGAAGAGAAGGGGGTGATAGGTATGGGGTGGGGGGAATGAGATTGGATTCCACTAGTGATTGGTTTAAAACTTTTCCCAACTATTTTTTCCTCTGGGATCTGATTTTTCGTTTATAAATTGAAATGTGAGGCGACTGAAATGAACCTTTTTTTCTCAATCCCCCACTAGGAGGCGGGTAAGGAGGGGGTTCCTAAATGCAATTTTAAACATGTTACATGTGGAGACAACAGGGGATAAAAAAACACGAGGTCCAAATCTGCAGATGGTGTCAAGCGCCGCCTGGTGTTGGTCTCTGGGGCAGTTAATTAGACATGCGAGCAAGTGGGTGTCGTGTAAGGGCGCCCTGACACCCGCATTGTCTTTTCATAAGGCGCGTCCATCCGCCCACGCATATCTCTCTCTCTCGAGGAGGCAACCTGCATCCTCGCGGGACCAGCTGCCTGTCTGCTGGATTGGCATCCTCCACCTACTTGAGCAAGAAAGCAAAACATTGGCTGCTAATCCTTTGGAGTCGTTGTTGGGTAACGATTAAGACGTGAAATTTGGCTTCGGGAAGTGTAGTTTTTGTCAGGAGCGATTTGTAAATGACAGTTATAACATGAAGTGATCAAATTACAGTGATCCCATAAAGGGGATGAGGAAATTGGTAGGATCAAACTATCAATTGGCGGGAAAGTGTTAGGTCGACAGATGTTGAGTCTTTCTTTAAGCTTAAGTTTTGTGAGCTTTGACTTTTACTGTAGGAATGATGAGTTTATATTTTACCATTTAAAAGCTTTCTATTTGTTTTCTTTTAATAGACTCCATTAAAAATAATGAGTTGACTTTAATCTTAAGAGACTCATCATTACACCATTCTCTGTACCACTCTTATTCTTATTTGAATTTTATATTTTAAAACTGATAATGGAATAGTTAGTATTTCAACTGCAACACCTGTATCATTACTGCTATTTGAACACTATCATTTTCTGGCTCTTTTCATTCGACAAAGTTGCAAAGAATGTTTTGAGTCTAATTTATATACCTTGAATAAAAGTTTCTTGTAACTATGTAAAGAAACAATACTGACCTATAAACAATGAATGAGAGTGCTTACAGCATTTCTTTCAGCAATCATATGTCCTTAGTGAGCCACAAACTGGTATTGATAAATTTATAATCCATTTAAATTTATAATTTATAAGTGTATGGGTATGATTGTCATCTAGCTTGCTACTAGAGTTTGCACAGGCCGGCTTTCAGGGTTACTTGTACAAACAGAAATTAATATTTAGGCACTACAGTTCATCATGCAGCTACAGTAAGAACTCTACTTCTTTCTATTTTGTTTTATGAAATACTTATGAAGTTTTCAATTCCCTTTAAGTGTACTAACACCATAACTAAGGTATTTAAGGTGCTTAAACTCACTAATAATCTAGAGAATATATTATAGCTTAGTGCTTAAAATTGCAGGATGAACTTTTCATTTACCTAAACCCTACAGACGGTGGAACTTTAATTTACTCACTCCTTAAGTTAATATTTATTTTCCACAAATTTCTGTTATTACATTAATATTCATCTGGTCGCGTATGACCTCTGCAATCGCTGGTGGCGTTAAAACACTAGCTGCATTCGATAAGGCAAATTATTAAGTCTTAAGAGATCTTAATAAAATTTCTATTGCAATCCTTTGCTTTATAATGTCTGATTATACTAAAATTCAGTTCATTGTGTCTACATTTTCTTCTGCTCTTGAATTCTATAAATAACACCAACAACTAAAAATTTTATTTACAGCACCTTATTACCCCAACATTCCAAATCATAATTCTCCCTCAGTTCAATAGATAACTTTATTTAACCCAACATTCTATAGCATCATATTACTGATATCCAGCAAAGAGAAGCGTAAACAAACTTGTTCACCAAACATGCAAAAACCATGGGGATAAATCTACACCCAAAGAAATGGAAAAATTTACCAACTTATCATTAGAGCCAAGTTAAATTTCCATTTAGACAACCTTCCAATATTGTGAAAACAACAAAAACACTCATCTTCATTTGCAAGATAAACCATGCACAGGCTCTCTTCAAGAATCTAACATAATCCACACTTAAATGGTGAGTAACAATGTAAACAAGAACTATTTTAATCACATTATCCCTTGACTGAAGATACATTTGTTTATGAAAATTCATAAGAAAGAAGCTGCAACAAGAAGAAAAAACAAATAATTGATCTCTTGTATTGATATACCCTCATTCCCTTCCCCAGTTTTTCCAATGTGAGCAATGGTGGCGTCTGTTTCCTTTTCCCCCCCACACACCAGGCCTAATTAGCTCACCGTATGAATGGAGGGTGGCAGCCAAGGGCCACCCCCACCTCCCCATCTCTCTAATTAGCTTCTCCAGATGCTAAGCCTTCATTAGCTTCTAATAAATTAATGGAAACAATCCAGCCGACTCAAGCATCAAACAAAACCTTATTAGAGCGAAATGACCACGACCCAACATCCAAATCACCATGGCAACTGGCACCTGCGTCCCACCAAGTTTTCCTTTCCTCCCATGACTCGACCAGACCCGCGCTTCTGTTAAGTGAAGAACCAAAGTGGGATCAAGTGGCGTTTCTTATAATGAGGTTGAGCGTTGGATGAGATTAAATTGGTTTCGGAGCTAATTTGGAGTCCGGTAAACAGAGGAACAACTCCCACGCATCAACACACTCGCGTCCCCAGAGACGCAGGAATGACCATGTACTTGGAGGGAATGAATAACAAATGTTAAAAAGTTTTTAAAAAATAGATATTGGAGATGAAGCAAATGGGGGGAGAGTGAAGCACTTTGTTTTGAGAGGTAGGGGAGATGGGATGTGGGGCTAATGGGCGAGTGGGTTTTCGATCAAGAGGTGTGATTCCCCGTGTTTTGAATTATTCACGCGCTTTTCTAGCGTTCCTTTGGGCCTGGTTTTTATTGTGGCCACTTATATCTCTGGACGAAAATGCTAGCGATTATTGGCTTTTGTGGTCAAGGTATAGGTGCAAATGTGAAATGAATCCTTGTTTGACCGCTCCTCATTTCAATGGTGAGATGGTTTGGTCACGTGTGCTGAATTCGCAATTTTTTCCTTCTAAAATTAAGTATATTTTATACAGTATTAATACAGGTGTAAATATTTCTGTAGTGGAATTTAGAATTTGAGATACTAAATGGCAAAATTTTATCAATTTGAAAGTAGTTTTCACTCTTTTAATGAGCCAAATTTGTCTTTAGTTTGAAGTGAAATTAGCATTGAATTTAACATTGTGAAGTTTAGTGAAAGCAGAATTAAGCATTGAAGTTCCTGAATTCAGCATTGAATAGCATTGATTAACCTAAATTTAACACTGAATAACTTGAACTTTGCTTTAAGTTTACATCGAGTTTTTCTTTAAATTTATCTGAAATCAACAAATTTACCTTTAAATTGTATTTAACACACCTAATTTTAAACTAATTTAGTTATTACAAAATATAATCAAATGAATTTAGACTAGTATAAGCAATAACGTAAGAACTGGAGTTAATCCAGCTTTAAATTGAGATTTAGCATTTAAGATGCTAATTTAGCGATTTCAATATTCATAGCCTACATAAAAATTACTAATCACATTCATTTCCCCTTGTCTACCATCTCTCCACAGACCGCACCACTCTAACTCAATCTTTATCAACCCAACATCAGTTGCTCCTGCATTTCATACACATAAACCATTTTTTTAAAACTCTATTTCCCCTTTTGTTTTACAACTCCTTCATGCAACAATGCAACCATTCCTCACAGACGCATGGAGCGGTAGAAAATTCTCCAGGTTCCACTCATCATCCTACAAAATACCTGCGCGCGCCTTAAAACTGTGAAGTGTGGTATGGGGGAGGAAGTTGAAAACCAAGGCCATAATTCAGGTGCAGTGAAGCTCAGTTCAAAAATTGATAAATTCACCGTTACCAACTGGGGAGCCAATATAGCACGAATCACGAGCCATTTTCGTGTTAAATTAGACATAAACGTGTCATTTAGCGCTGCAAAATATGACACCCACAACACACTGATAGACGCACCCAACAGCCCACGCCTAACCCAACCCCAGCCCGTCACTCAACTTAATTACAAGACCTTTGGGGGGAGTAAAAATTGCAATGGGGGGTAAAACAAACTTATAGTATACATACAAACCTCTAAAACATTTGGGAAGAATTGAGTCTTAGGTGTAAAATGAATGATAGGCTTGTTCTATGTGAGTTATGTGCTAGAGGAATACAAGTGGGCCATTCAGATGAATTTGTGAGGGGATCTTCCTAAAGTGAATTCAACACGTGTTCATCCTCGTTAACGACTGGCAAACAATTCACCATCTGTTGTCAATAACGGGGCAAGCAGAAGAAGAGGGGTTTTAATGTTTTTCTAACAGGGTGCAGTGGGAATTGATTTAAACAAAAAAATAGAAAATGCGAAATTAAAAAAAAAGTAGCAGTTGGATTTTTTTTTTTTGGATGTAGGGTTTAGAAAATGGAAGTTTTTGGATGAATTTGTTGTCGTTTCGTATTGTAGTGCCTCACTCTATTATAAATTAATATGGGAGTGCGGAAATGTACATATATGTTTCAACTGCACTCAATCAAATGGAGTAGGCATCTAAGGTATTTGCATTCAGAATAAATTTATTATTTTTCTGAGATTAAGTTAAATATTTTTTTTGAAATTTATATATTTAATATAAAATATTCTAAAATTGTATAAAAGTTTGCTTTAAGTTTAAGAATTTAAATTTATAAAAAGCTAAGTATTAAATTGAAGTGCTGCAATGAGCCTTAATTTTATTTAATTTTGAATTGTTTGAAAGAAATTTACAAATATTGTTAAAAATGTTTTCTTATGGCTAGTTGCTATCAAAGTAGGAGCTAATATATAAAAATTAACACGGGCAATGCTAGCAAGATCAAAGCCTTACCACGTCTACACTTCTGACCTGAATCTTATGTTTTACACTTCTATGTTAAATGCAACAATGTATTAAATAATTTAGACTATTTTATTTGCTTTCAGTCGGTCTAGTATTTTATATCAGTCATTGACTTTTCTATTTCTTCACATATTCCCTTAGTGCCCACTAGTAAATCTATTTCTTTGCACTTCTCAAGAAGTCTTGCTATTGTTAATCAACACCAGCACCAGAATCCATTAACACAAACCCTGGCATTTGTTAAAAATCTCCCCCAACTAATTTTTTTCTTGTATTTTTACTTACAATGTGTTGACACAGTGCAGCAGGAGCAAGTAGTGGTGCTTTGGCCATGTGGTCGTTTACACAGTTCACTTGACCTCTGACCCAGTGGCCATTAGCGAGGGGCCTCGAGCATTAGACGCAGGTGAGGCTAATCCCTGCCAATAAATTCAGCATCTTTCCCGCGGGGCAATCCGCGCGCACGATCTCGCGTCCACTGTGGATCTTTCTCCAGCCAACAAGGGCCTTCCATTAGAAGAAAGGCAAAGAGGATTGCACCCTATACCCCACACACCCCAACGCTCAGCTGCTAACAAGGAACGCCAGCGTCCACCCCTCACTTTTCTGGATAAGAATTGCTTACACTAAATTCGACTCTTTCCCAACAATCCTAGGTGCCCAATTTACACTGTTCTTAACGATCGTTTTTTAAGTTTCGCTTTCAAAATCCAAAACTTGCACTTAAAAAAAATTTTTTTAAGTAAAAAATTCCATTAAAACTCATCTTAAAATGAACAAGTTTCAATTTTCGTTGTGTCATTAACTTTTTTTTCAGCGATTTAAATAACTTTATCCTAAATCATTAAAATTACTAAGCTTTCCATCACCAATTATACAAATTACGCGTCTAAAAAGCAAAAAAAAAAATCGAAAATATCGGCAGCCTCGTCACCCCAATTATATCACAGCCGACCCCGACAGATATTTCTTATATCATTTTTCTAAAAGTCCAATTAATTCATTAAACTTATTCTTTAAAAAATTATTTGAATTTGAATGAGACATTTCGAGTCCGAAGAAAATCAGGCCCGGCTCAAGAGACACTAATTAACGAAGGACGTGCGCCATGAACGGTTGCCGTACTACTTCAAGAGTGTACCAATACCCTTTACAACTAATTAATCATAAAAATTTAAGGGTATAACGCTTACCTCTATATAAAATGACGGGACGACGTAAACGGGACAACACGAGGGATGAATGGACGACGACGCACAATCAGTATGAATGGGAGTCCATCTAGCGGCAGAAGAAGAAATCAAAAAAAGCGTTATTAGTTGAAAACAGGAATAAAAATGTAGAACTTAAAAATTTTAAACTTAAATAAAGAGAAAAAACTTTCTAATCGATTTCAGAAAAGAATCGATTCAGAGAACTCGAATAAAGTTTTTAATAACTTACAGTTTTTGTGTACGTCATTTAAACGTCATATAAAATATTCACCAAGAAGCGCACTCGAAACACATTTAACCCAACAGGGGTGAACTGCCGGCTTGAGAAAAAAGTTTTTCTAATTGGTTTGAAGCCTACTTTAATCAGCGTCTCATCTGCTTGAAACGCACTTTTTTTGTAGTGTCAATTTTTGCCGTATAACGTCGTCGTGAAATAATTGGCTGCCTCATTAGGAGCCAGTCGGTGGGCAAAAGGTAAGTTGGACATTATTTATGCGTCTCAATTAGGCCTAATTGGCATATGTAGATGTCAGGCTTTGGGACGCAGGGAGCCAAGATGGGAATTAATTCGCGCCAATTTCGCTCGCATTAATTGGACACATGCTTGACGCGTTCTCGAGTAAACACGTCTCTTCTTGCTAATTAACCCGACCGGCTAATCGCCAGAGAAAAGCAACAAGGGGCCTCTCCAACAACAATACGAAATGAGAAAAAATATAAAAAGAAATTTTTTTCTTTTAAAAAAAAAGTGAAAAAGTAAACGAAACAGAAAGACGAGAATTTTGGTTGCTTTAGAAATAAGACGAACCAGTTTCAGATTTACATCTTAACTTTTTGTGTTAATTGAGTTGGAAAATTTTCGATAAAAAATGTTTTTGAGTTTTGTAATTTAATAGTTTTGATTATTAATTTTCGTTGATGAGGTCATCAACTTTTTTAAAAACTGTCTCGTATAAAAAATGAACGGTAATTAAAAGGTTAATCAAGATTACATTTGACATTTTATACATTTAACCTTTCGATATTATAGTTATGAGTATTAAAAAATTAATTTTTTTCCAAATAAAATAAACTCTTATTAACTTTATTTCACAGTGACAATTCTATTATTAATTTACCGTGCAAGAAATGTTTCTCTAATTTTTTCTTTCATACGATTACCCCAAAACTCCTATAAATTTTACATGTAATTTTTTAAAAAACTCATTCTCAATTATTCCTCTCCTTAAAAATCTCACATTTCAATCCAACAGCCGATTTAATATTCGTTTGCCTAATGCACTGTACTCGGTATTATCATTTAAAAATTCCTTCAATGGTTAAAAATTCAGAAGTAAAAAAAAAAAACTAAAGTTGGGAAAAAATAAATGGAAAGGAAAAAAAAGTCTCAAATGATCAGACAGCTGTCTAACTCAACTGAAATAAACTTAAAAGTATAAATAAATAAAAAGTAGTTCTTTAATCGCCATGCATGACGTCAGACGACACTACATTGATTTTCTCATTCAACTAAAAATATTCTAAATTAATTATAGCATGCAAAAAAATTATGGGAAAGTAAATTTTTTACCTGAAGTAGAATGTTCTAGAGAGAGGAAGACACTCTTTTCATATAAGGATATACGATATAATTAGACGTGTGTCATGTAATGAAAACCAGTGCCTTATGATCGGCCTCAGCTAATTATCGGTGATAAGACAATGGAACGCATGCGACAACATTGGACGCCATCTGGTGGTGCTCACACTAATTAATCGACAAGCTTCATCAGCAATGGGATGCAATATCGACCGAAATGCAAAATGACACTATTATTTGATTTTCTAATGTCCACATCATTATCTGCATTGTTCAATTTGCAACGACTAAATCACTATGCCAGCCACCGTCGTGCAAGAGCTATATAATTGTTGCATTATTCCAATCTGCTGCATATTGTTTCTGCAATGAGAAAAAGCCAGCATTCAAATACCGTTTTATTAAAAAAAAAACTAATACTGCCTTAAGGCAATATGAAATCAGCAGATCTTAATATTAGAAGCAGGTGGAAACCTAACATTTTTACAGTAAAATTATGAACGCTGTAAAAAGAAAAAGTGTAAATCAATTAAATATAGGTTTTGTACCGGGTTAAAATTTGATAGTTTTTAAGGTTTTATCGTATAATTACCAGCTGACGTTTACAAAAAGTGCTATGAGTTAGTAATACAATATACTCCTGCTTGTAACTATAAACTCGGCTTATAGGACTTCATGTTTATCTCATGTCATTCTTAATGAAATAAAAGACAATGATATACGGGCTTTCTAATACAAAGCGACGTCTTGCGAAGAAGACATAGAGGTCACTTATATACAATAATTAAATGCTGCGGATTTGTGCTTGTACAGGCTGCTATATTCGGCAACTACACTCACTCCCTCATAAAAGAGCTCATGGGATAGCATAAGGAAGTTACTTGTTGCCACTGTAACGCAAACCTCTACTATAGCCAAAAGTTTAGCTATATAGTAGAGGTAAAGATGCTTACAGAAGATAACAACTGTGATAGAGACGGGAGAAGCAACCAGTGGAAGAATGAAAGAACTGAAAACAACTTTAGAACAAATAGGGGTTCAACGCTGTTTGAAAAAATAAGAGCAGGAGAAGAAAAAAACTAGCGAATTTGCTGTTAAGGACTGGATTCAAGAAGACTGGATGAGATTAGAAAATACAAGGAGTTGCAAACTATATAAACAATTGAAAATGGACTTTATAATAGAAGAATACTTGATAAAAAACAACATGAAACGAGCTGGAAAGTGGGCTCGAATTCAACTAGGTGCCTGGTGGAGAGGTGAAAGATACTAGATGGAAAAAGAAGAACGAAGTTGCAGAAAATGTAATAAGGATACTGAAACATTGAATCACGTAGAAGAGTGTGAATATATGAGCAAATTAATACCAGAAAAGTGGAAAAGTCAAAATAATTATACATTTCAAGAGAAGATTGTAGAGATGCTGAAAGGCTCAATTAACACCAAACTATGTTTGATGATGGAAAAGGTGTTTGGAGAAACTGAAGAGGAAGATTAAAGAACGCTGGCAGATGTCTAAGCAAGAGAAAAGTAACATGATGGAATGAATTCATACATCCATCATGCTACTTTTTAGCTTCGAGGCTAAAACCAATTACTAACTAGAGAATAAGTTAATATTATATAAAATTAATTTGTAACTAATCCCTCTCTTTCAAATTTCCTATGAAATAAATAAATTATTATTAATTTATATTTTATTACAAGCCCTAAAACTTTCTATTTACTTGCAATTTAACATACAATTTTTTTTACTTACATTTAAGAACTTCTGTCATATATGTGTAAAATGTGTTGTCTTTTGTTGAAGTAATGACCAATCCACCGCCTCTTAAGATGATGGTAATTATTATCCGTCTAAGATAATTAAATTACAAAGACTATACAGAGGACGAAGTGAGAATTTTTCATATTATCAGTTTACCAAAGCAGTCAACTGTATCATTGGTAGTCAATTTCAATCGCCGTATAGATTCAGATAACTGGGAAAATGGTAACTGTCTATGAATTTATCAACTTTTTACAGCGTAACTTTTAGTGGTTGTAAAACTGTAAAAATAAAAACTAAAGGTGCGGTCTCGTTATGTAGAAATAAGAAAAGAAAAATAAGAGTAAGAAGATCTCTATTTTAAATGAAACGCAATTTATCTTTTTCCTGCAAGAAATCAATGTGAAAATCTGAGAAAATTAAACACGTGTTATTGGGTTAAAATTAAATTGTTCTTCATATCTTACTTTAGCAAAGTATTAAAGGAAAGTTCATCTCTTCAAGTCACCTTTTGAATTCAACACAAACAAAGGCAAATATGAAAATCTCTTTGGCTTTACGTACGTTTAATACGTATTTATATGTTTAATAGCGGTTGGCCTGATTTCTTCTTCAGAAGGTCGGACGCTGATTTTCGCACCGTGGATCTTCGATAATCTGTTAAAAAATATTATCTTGTAAATATCACAACATTTTCTATTTAATTCAACAAGTTTCTAAAATTAAAACTCTTTTGTCTTATGCGGTATGAAATTTTAAAGAGTGTTATGCGAAATAACATTTTACTCTTTTGTAGATCTAATCAAACTCTTCAACTAAAATAATTTACAAATCTCTTTTACAATTTTTACCGTCAACATTTTTCATGCGAGCGCACAAACACAGTAAATTGAGAAGTAAATTTCTACCTGATAAATATTTGTGCGCAATGAATTAATGAGCAGCTCCTTATCGCAGCCCAAAAGATTACGCTTAGTGGACGCCATTATTTATTGATGCTCATGTCCACTCAAGAAGAAACGAGTTTAAAGTGAAACACCAATACATTTCAGCTCCTCGTTGCTGGGGTTTGAGGGGTGCTCTTAGTAGATGGTGTTCCTTTCCGCTGTCACGTGCAATTAAGATATTCTTACCTTTTTTCTCAACAGCACTTTTCCTCGCTACGGACTCAACGTCTTCATTTCCGTTCGGATCCCGTCCTATTTCCGCTTTTCGCTACAACTTTCAACTTAGGCAGTGCCCAAAGAAATTGATAGGCTGGCAACAGATTTGTTACAAATGGGTTGTTACAGTTAGTGGTTTGTGTATCTGTAATATCACACTTGAACAGTTGGAAAAACAACTCTCTAGATTTTTACTTTTTTGCTTTCTTTTACTAAAAATAGATTAAAGGTTATTGTAAGTATACTTTTACCTGTTTACTTTAGTAAGAGAAATGTAATTCAACTACAACTTCAAACTGTACTTAAATCACATAATTAAACATTTCATGGGACAAAGTCATTTGACAAGGAAGACCTGCCTAATAAGTGGTTACAATTCTGACAAGTTGTTAAGAGATACCAAAAAGTTAAAATGTAAATTCAACTCTTTTTATAGACTTGAAATACTTTTATAAATATACAAAATAAAATTTACACTGCGTAAAATTTTATAGAAACACGTTTTTCAGAGTGAGAAGAAACTGTAATTTCAATAAATCCTTTTTGAAAGTGTAAATTGTTTAAGTACAAGGATAACTTTTTCGCAATTCTACAAAAAAGTGAAATACTATTGAAAGAATGATTTGCACTGTCAAAGAATTAATAATAACATTTACGTCACTGAAGTTTCACTTTTTGTAGAAACTTAGAATATGACAAATTATACCCAATACTTTTTATACAGGTCTCAATTTTGTAAAAAAACTGCAGTATTTGGCTCAAAATTTGGCCCAATTTCTACAATTTTTGCTTCATGAACCAAGTCCATGTTTAATACAATTTAAGATTGCAAAAATTTCCTCATTGATCAATACTCAGACCAACTTTTCTTTTCAAACAAAAATATAAATTTTTCTATATCTTTTAACAACTTTTGATAAGCTTATCCAATATTTTTTTCACATCCTACCTGACACTCATGAGTAAACAGACATGTTATTTCCAACCAAATGTCAATAAACATTGACACCTGACTTATTCTTTCCGTTTTTCCCTTGATAGGCACACCCACTGGTCCATAAACACTATTCTTTTTTCCCTCTTCTCTTGTTTGAGTGGCACTGTCAGTAGGGAGGGATTGTATGTTCAGGTCCCATATTTCTCCCTCCCCCTCACACTTTTTGTATCAATTTTTAAGCCCTTAGATAACTTTTTTCAGGTGAACCTTCCTCTTTCAATGTCAAAGTTAATACATCAAAATCAGTGAAGCAACATGCCCATGATAAAACTAAAGTGGTATCAAGTTATTGACACCTGTAATGCAAGTTTCAGAGCTGTTCCTTTATCAAACTTGTGATTACTTTTTACACAAAGTTCGTTATTGCCGTGATACTGTTTGAAAAATTTTGTAAATGGTGGAAAACTTTTATAAAGTTGGTTATTAGTTGCAATAAATACAGATAAGATGTGTAGCCTGGAGTAGACATCCCATTCAGTGTATTGTCAAATCTCTTGGGAGATTTACATGAAAGCGTAACAACAAACAAAAGATAGTCAAGTGGGAGGCATGAAAGTGTAGCCTTAAGATATCCTCTGCTTCATTATTGTACATTTATGTTTTGATAACAGACACAGCCCGAATTTTTTTGTATGTATCGGAGTGAACATCTGAATGAGAAAAAAATCAGGGAAGAAGTGTGATTCACATTTTTCAAGTTGAATTGTATAATGATGATGACGTTAGACCGAAATGAATTGATATTGATATGAGAAAAGCCTGTTTGTTCGTATAGGTTAGACCTTTTGGGGCTCAAGAGTTTGGGTATCTGATGTATGTGCGTATCTGGGTGCGTGTGTACACATGTGTGTAGGAACAATTTTATTTCAGAATACGGAGGAGAAAATATTTAAGTTCCAAGCATGGACAGAGGGAAAGAATTTGAAGGCGAATAGGTTTGTTCAAAAGAGAACGAACTTCTACTCTTCAAATGCTTTTATCCTTTGCGCCTGATTTAGAACTTAATATTTTCTAAATTAAAAATCTTCCATCTCAAAACTGGAATAAACATTTGATTTTGCCAAATAAAGTATTTGGTCAATATTTTACACGACAATCAACTAAGTTATTGCAAAAACGCAATTCAAACAGACATGACGAATTTAATGTGTTGTAGACCCTCCATGTTTTGAAATCCGACGGAGTCACGCCATCTCCCGAGGTGTTACACTCAGCAAACAAAATGTAACGCAAGCAAAGACTAACTTAACGGCAAGTTTAAGTTCCCTTACACTTCTGACTCACGACGTATCACATCAACTTTACGTTAATGAAACCCACCTTAACCATGGGAGAGCAAACATTCGGTTATTATTAGTGGATAATAAAACGACATCTTGCAATAGTAATTCCTGAAAATAATAATTATTTCAGTCAATACTTCCAACGCAGAAAAATCAAGTTGCAACCAATTTTACAGACCAATATTTGTTTAACGGATAAAATGAAACCACCAAGTAATTAAAATGAGAAGAATTCCTTCAGCTCTATTTTGATCATTACGAGCAAACCCTACAGCTATCTGAGTACATCGCTATCAAACTAATTACTACTTACCTCACAGTTATTGGGTTTGTTTTAGGATATTGACGGTTCTTGGCTGTTTAGCACCAACAACCATCTGAAAATTACAGTTATGATAACCTAGAATTCACTCAACCATAAACCTCAATCCATTACATTCTCTACTTAAACCCTCCATCACTTGATGCACTTCCAAATTCAATCATATTTCGTTTTCCTCTGATCTCATACGGCCTGTCTATTGCCCAATATCATTAACTCCCCCTTCACTTTTTATTCCTCCCCCAAATTCAGCAGTGCTATGTGTGTTGACCCTTAGGCTTAGATCTATGTCCACTGATTTATGAGGATCGTCAAGTGGCGTCCTCGTGCTGATCCCTTTCTAGCGATTCTCATTGGGCCACAAATCAGAGGCCTATGGGCCCCATATGTAACACTCAGGGTGACATTCAACTGACCACTCGGATTAACAAACAGATGAGGAAAGAAAGGGGCCAATGCTACGTATAAATTTAAGGCCAGGTCAACATCAGAGGATTAAGTCGGAAATAATGGACCAGTAGTAAAACCTCGATATAGTAAATTGGGGGAATTAAAGTAATGGAAATGTTATGGTTTCCTGCAAAGGTTGGTGATTGCTTTAGTCACTTTCTTTCTCTTAGTAATTAAAATACGATATGGGGAAGGTAAATTTTGTGGGGCGGGTCTGGAGAGACTCATGGCGACATCTATTGAACGGAATTGAAAGATCTTAAACTAAGGCAGTGAGAGTGATTATTAAACTTAAACTGTCAATTTATGATTTTCAATCTGGAAGACTTATTTATGTATGCGACAAAGCCTAACTGTCAGAAAACTAGAAAAAAGAAAATAAGATTCACAATAATAGAACCCATTCTGTCCAATGTTTTGAAAACATTTTAACCTTTTGTAAAAGGTAAACTTTACGTTTTGTATTGTAAAATAACTATGCAATTGTAGAATTTTGACTGAATTTTGCAGTGTAAAATGTCTATCCGTTGCTAAATTTTAAATTTTTTTGTAGTAGTAAAAATAACTTGTGCTATTATAAATTTCACATTTTTGCATTGCTAAGTGCAATTGCCATACCAAATGTCACTTGCAATTCAATTAGTTTAGTCTTACTATATAGGTTGTTTTTGCAGTGTTAAATAACACTTCAAGTAGGTTTTATGTAATGACAAAAAATCTTTAATAGTGTATGTATAAAACACATTTCTATCTCATTTTAAAAAATTTTCTACTGGACTTGCCATTATGAGCAAATTACTGCCTCAAAATTATAAAACTTTCTTTATTAATTTTTATTATTACATTTGAGTATATGATTAACCAGACATTCATAAAGCCAGAGCTCAGTTTACATCATGTCTTTGCCTGAGGTTAACCAGTAATTAATTTGCACATCAAGAAGGATGCATCACTTAATGAAAAAATCCAAACTACTTCCTAAGCTGATTCAATAAACGAGAAATGCTCAGATGCAATGTTTAATTACACATACACGCCATCTGTACTAGATTGTTTCATGCCAATTTAAACCAATTGCATTTAAAACGCATTTCATACAAGCACTTTTTCATTCCCTATACGAAACATTTCTTAAAACCTTGCAACATCTTGTTGATATTGTTGCACCATGCCGTATCCCTAAAATGAGAAAACCATGTCCAATCTTTCAAGAAAGACCCCACCCAAATCATTAAAAAAGTTTTAACTAAAAAAGTATGACCTCTATATTTGCTTTGTCTCATTACACCCTCTTAACTGTTTTTATACATCAAAATTACAGCAAATGTCAATCAAAACCTACATGATGGAAGGAAGAAGCAAAGACTTGTGCAATTTTTATGGTGTTTTTTTTTTCTTTTTTCCCCTCAACTTGTCAGCTAATTAAAGCATTTCAAAGTGAAATTGAAGGAAAAGAAAAAAAAAGTAGAAAAGGGAAATGATAAAGAGTATGTCGTCTAATGAGACGCCATTAATGGACCCATGATTGTCAGCCATACGCCAACCCTCCCTTACTCTCCCTCATCACCCAACCCCCTTCGAACTCTCTTTACAACAACATTTGCGGATTGAGGGATACAGGTGCCATTTCTCAGCGTTTATTGGAAAGAAGGTAATTACCTCGTTACAGCGACTAATGCAAAGTCTTTTAAGAGTGGAAAAGTTTTCAAATTTGCAACAACTTCACCTTAGTTGACACCTTTCAAAATGGCCCCGGTTTTGTTTTAATGTTTAGGATTTTTAAAAGAAAAAATTAGAAAATGGATGTGATGGGAGTTTCTCGGGTAATTAGAAAAAAAGAATGTAATTGGAGAACTTGGGTATTGAGAGAGATTAAATTATTCTCGCCTGTTTTTCTTTTTAATTAAAAACGAGGATATAATTTCTTTTTTCAAACTGCCTGTTTGCTAGAATGAGTTCCGTTTGGATTAAGTAAGATAAAATTAATTGTAATTTGCTAGTTATTTAAGGTGCACCGTTTAATTCTACTGTATCAAAAGTTTATATAAATAATTTTATACATACTTTAACTTTGAACTTGTAACTTCGTGTGGTGTCCTCTCGTTATTTATTATTTAGGCCCGTATAGGCAGGATTGTTTGTGCTTAGAAATTCTGTCACCAGTTGGCGCCATTGTAAAGGCCAGCTATATAGAAAAAGCGGTATAAACGGAAAAAATGTGTATTTACCTGGAAAACGGGGAAGTAAAACTTTAGCTTAATAAACATTATTAGAAATTATTACACCATTTTATTATGGAGATTAGCGATTAATCCAGCGATAATGAGCTGAAAACAAATAATTTTTTTACCTCAACTCATTAATCCGTTAATCCATCCTCACAAAGGATTTAGTCATTAATTATCTCTGTGGTTATGAATCCAAACCATCCAATAATTGGCTGTTCATTAATTAGCTTCTGTCATCGTTCGTCTGGCGTTAATGGTTGTCAAGACAACGGATTCAGTTGCCGATAAACAAGGGATTAACAACACATCAGTTACTGTAATAAGGTTTTCACTTTCTTTCGCTATCATTAATACAAATGTTTATTCATACGGTAGGGGGAGTTTGTTTTGTAAATTTGCATATGAGTCTCATTACGAATTTATAAATATTAAAATAGAAACTAAGATAAATAGGTAAATGTCATTGTTCATACAAATAACAAAATGGCAATCATTTTATTTGCATTAATTGTGCCTGATAAAAAGATAAACAACATCAAACTTTTATTAAATTAACAAAGCAAAGTTTCTTGGAGCTTGCAATGTTGCTCACTAGATGTCATGACAGTCCAGACGGTCATTTTTGGTCTTGTAATGGCACTTTTACTGTTATTTACTCAATGGCCTGTATTCGCCAATAAGGTTTTTGCAGTTGGGGCAGTAGTGGTCCACGTCCAAACACGCCGGAACGCAGAATGGTATCAAACAACATCCCAAAAAGCAACTGAAAATAAAATTTTAAAAATAAAAAATGATAACAGGTAAACTTGACTATCTAGCATATTAAAAATAGATGATTAATAATGACTAGTAAATATTTACTGAAACTGCATTCAACATATTAAAATTTAATTATACAATTATGATGTCATTGCATATCAATATCAAACTGGGTTAATAGCATTTTATGACGTCAAAGTTTAAGTAACTAAAGTTATCTCAACCTTAAAATAAACTAAGATTTTTGAATGCACAATGCACCTACGTTTTCTAGGTTAACATACTATTTGCAGAGCGTGTTTATGAACTCTGAATTCTGTCACTCAATTCCAAGGAAATAATTTGGCCCTCTGTAGGGTATAATGTTAAACCTATATAATATTAGTTCATGGACCCCAACTTTAAAACTTGATACTAAAAATGACCTGTGCTTTATTTTTTTAAAATAACTATTATATGAAATGGTATTTTATAATATCACAACACAAATTGACAGACATTTATTTTAAAAAGGTTTTCTATCTGATTCAACAGATGCATAGCATTGCCCGCCAGCTGCTATGCCAAGAAAACTTGTAACAGAAATCTTTAGTAATCAAAACATAGCTGATCTTTGATAATCCAAAATAGTTTACTATCCAGTTACTTAGTATAAACATAAAGTTCACTTTCTTACCAAAGTTTTATAAATTCATTGGCATGAAGTTTAAGTTGTGTGTATCATCAATAACACATACAAAGATCACACTGACTTGTTTCCATTAACTGTACACGAATAATCAATTAACGGCTGTCAAGTATTCATTAGTTAGAACAAATTTGGCATCTAAAGACGGTACACAATGCCAAGTTTGATTTCCGGGCTTGAAGAGAACTAAAAAGCTTTAAAGTAATTTTCTAATTAATCATTTGAAAGGTTTTTAGTGAATGAAATTTTCAATGAAAATTCTTTTGGACATTTACTAATACAACTTAAAAAGTTAGAACACAAATTAATTGTTAAAATTAATATTTTATGTACTCCTACATTATTTATTGACATGCCTTATCATTAAAATCAGCAATAAAGCATAAGGATGATTTATTGCTGAAGAATGCAAAAACTGTTTCATGTAAACAAGCCGTTGATAAAGGGTAATAACAGTTATCAGTGATCAGAAGTTCTATGTTTTTAGACTATTTTCGTAAAATTAGATTAACCTAGTTGAGAACACATGGCTCAATTCAGCTTCTAGCCTGACTGTTTTGGTAAAATGTTACATCATTTTGAGTTTTAGGTCAGTTCATGGTTGTGAAATCAAAATTCACTCAACCTACAATTTCACTCTTCCTCTGCTCCATATAGTTTCATTTTATTTATTATTCATATCCTTAGCCTATTTATGGGTGATGAAAAATACCATTTTTGGTAATGAAAAATTTTCATTTCCTTTGAAACCTACTTTTAGCAATACCCTACAGTTTAAATAAAACTTTAAAAAAAAAACACACACTATGACATTCATTCCAAGTATTTAAAACAATCTGATAGGGAAATGTCATAATCACACAAGGAAATGCAACTTTGGTATCGCGAGAAAATCAAATATTTTAATACATTTGAGTATTGCTAAAAGGTGAATGGTCTCAGTCTATTAGCACATGAATTAATAAATCAAAAGAAAACTAAAATTAAAACGTATTCCATACCCAAAACAGCAGCATAAAAGACAAGAAATCCAAGTCATAAGTCCATCCCGAGATTTAGTGTCAGTCACCATTCTTGCATTGCAGTATGGACATATTACTTCTTCAGCTTTAGCACCGACGTACACACGAAGAATTTCAGTTTCTTTCTCTTTACTAACAGGTGTAAACTGCGGATACATGTTACTCGACTTCTTCTCCATCTTGAACTTCCTAATAAAACAAAGAAAAAAAAGCTCAACAAGCTCTAAGATAGGTCAACATGGCGGCTGATGATGTAATCATGTCCAACTTTGGTACTCAAAAGCACTTGGATTTTAACGCCTTGATAAGGACAACAAAACATACACCAAATAGTAAATTTCATTTTCAAAACAAACTGATAAGAATTTGGCAAATATTTAAATATGATAAGATTGTAAAGAGAAAAGTTCAAAGCGGCTTCTTTTGCATTTTCTCATATTGCATCAAAGCTAAAAATAATCCAAGCTATACATAGACAAACGGTGAACGCAGCGCTATTTTTTACGTAATAAAAAGTGACGAATGACATTTCAAATATTTTTTATAAGTTAAAATAATTATTAAGTACAGAAAAAGGAAAAGAGTGTCTTACCTCTTGTATAACTTGATGTGTTATGCGGTCAGTTAATGTAGGTCTAATCTGAATATTTGATTCGACCTCCAACAACTTCTCCCAAGGTAAACATTCCCAAGGTCTGTGCGCAGAATAGAATTATGGGAAGACTCACGTCAAACTCTCAAGACTTTTTAATTCACTTTTATTTGAGTATCATTAAAACATGAATGACTTTTTTGAATGCAAAAAAAAAACATTGGTGAATTGCTTAATTGTTGAATACAGCTGATAAACACCATTTTTTTTTAAAAAAAAAGATTAAAACAAAAAGATTACGTAAAAATAAGATATATTTAAGAGGTTAATTTGATGTAATTGTCATATTTTTGTAAAGAGAAAAGAAAAAAACCTGTTGAATCCACTGAAAGGATCAACATCTGCGGTAAACACCCAATATGTTCTTACAGCTAGGGCAGGTGTGTTCCACGTCCTGAAGTTCAGGTACACAAAATGGAATGAGACAACATCCCAAAAAGCACCTAATAAGAAAAATAAATTGTTTATGAATGTAACATTAGTAGTTTACATAAAATGATGCATGACATTAAATAATTACTTCCGGTTGCCATTTCCGGTTTAGTATGGCTTTATATGTTTCCTACTTTCATACACAAATTTTTCTTGAAAATTTACAATCAATGGTTGAATAGATTTTTTGTAGTAAAAATGTAATATATAGTAGCTTGTAACCAAAGTTAAAAATCAAATCAATAGTTGTTAGGAAGCAAACTTTTGGCCTTGTATTTGACTGTATTTGCAAATACTGATGCACAAAGAAAAATGGAATTTCAAATTCACTACCAGCAGACAAAGATTAAGCTTATTCCCAGAAGGCGTTCTTTTTACAGTTTCTAAGAACCCACAAAAGAGGGGAGTAGCAGTACTTGCTTCTTCAAGCGATTTAATATTTACATCGTCCTAGAAAACGCATATTGATAATTTTTTCAGGGGTAATTCTTTGAAATTAATTTTTCTGCAAATTCTTATTAATACACTAAACAAATAAATATAATATTATAGTATAATACACTTTTTAAAAACTTATAAAACTATCTACAGTAGTACAATATCAGTAATTTGAGGTATTATTTAGTTGTGTAATTGATTTCGCTGAGTTTTGTTATCAACAGGTAAATTCTTATCTTAACGAACTATTATCTTTCAGTCCTTAATAAAATACAATTTGAGCCCAACAACTGCAAAAAATAGGTAAAACTTATCTCATTAACAATAAAGTTAATGAGTCTATCAATATCATAAATACTTTCTCCATTTATAACATCTGCAGTATGCAATAAAAGTGACATCTAAGACACACCAATTAAAAGCTATGTGATTAAACATAAGTAGGAGTAATTCAATTAATATTTCCTACAACCAAACCAGCATAACAAATAAATAGACGTAAAAATTACCCAAAAACACATAACAATCCGCAAGTGATCCACGTGACAAGTCCATTATTGGCAACAGTTTGGGTAACCACCTGTGCCCCACAATGAGGACATTGAATGTTAACAGGTCGTGGACCAAACATCATCACTGGTGCCATTACCACCGTCGTTTGTGCCATTTTCGCTCTAAATGGAAAAAAGAATTTTAAATATTTCATATGCCTTATTTTATAGAAACAAAAAACATAGTATACACTTCCCTATACACGTGTCATATACATATATTACGCGCCTTCAAGGCTCTGTTAGTTCACGACGCGTCCACTTACAAGCGATCAAAAGGGGTGCCTCGCTGTGGAGCGCATTCGAAAAATTGTACGTGGGTCAAGGCTTTACATAGGAAATTTTTTTAATTCCGTGTCGATTTCTAAAATTCATATTTTGATCTGGCTACAAAACAAGTTTTCCTTATTTTTTTAAAGTTAATTTTACAGTTTAAAAAATTGTTATTAAAACTGATTTAATTTACACGACACGTTTCAACCCTAACAGGGCCCATGTAATCGTTTATTTTCCTGAATATTACATTAACTATAAAAAATCTAAAACTTACAAACTTGAAACTATTAAACTCTCTGCAACTGTATAAAACTGATGTTTTAAATAACTTTTATTCTCAGTTTAAAATTCCAAACCAATCGCTATTTTTGGGACGTATAGGAAACGCCCTCTGGAGATCAGAATTTTTTCTCCTATAAAAAACTCCCAAGTTCATACAAGTTGGATTAAAAATTTCTATGCAAACACTAAAATAGAGATTCTATAACATACTTACAATTTTCTATCGTTGAATTAAATCCCTGAAAATGTTGTTAAAGCCGAGTGTGTGCGCGTCACGACTTACTGGGACTGGGACTATGGAAACCCACTCAATACATGAAGACACTCCTCCCATAATGCAGTAGGAGAGCGAACACTTGTTTTTTATCACTTCCCTGCAATCACAATTTACGTCATTGAAATGAACACAAGTGATTAAGCATATCGTGACACACTTTTTTCTAGTTATACGGCGAATTATTTCCGTTTGGTCTATTAAAATGTTTTGTTTTGTTTTACTTGTAATAAATTATAGAAAATGCTATTTAACACCTCTATTAAACATATGGGCAATGAAATCAATAAAAGTTGTAATAAAAAGATTAAAATATGTCGGTTTTATTATGTGGTCAAACCATTGGTTACGTATTAAGAGTTTTTTTTAACCCTTGAAATGCGAATAGGAGTTTCCTCTGTGCATGTGTTAACATTTTTTTCCATTAACGTAATGAAAGTGCAAGTGCCCTATTGGGACTTCGAGGAAACAGTTAATGATTTGCTTATTTCAAATCAAGTGGACTGCTTGTCAGTTTCAATGTAGTTTGATGGAGACAGTTTTAAATATTTATGTTGGCATTAAATATTGCTGTGGGGGATCTGTTGATGGGGTTGTGACAATTAACAGACCAGTGGATGGTTTTCATTGTTTATATGGAACTTTGAGAGTTTCTTTTTCAAAATTATTATGAAGGACAAAATTAAATTTTACGGTTATGAAATTTTTGTTTCAAAGAAATGAATAAAACATTTATTTACCCGAGGTGGTTGTTTTATCTGTTTTAGTAGAAATTTATAATTTTGACGTCAGAGTATAACAGAAATTCTCATAATTTAACAGTTTTATGACGTCACATGTAAATGACAGATACCGTTACTGCCCTGTCAGGCGTCTCCCATTTGAGCAGTGAACACTGGGTATTATTAATTTTGTATAATTATAAGTTCAGACTTGTGGGGAGTTTTTCGCGTTTTGGAGATTCTTGATTTGGGTGATATTTCTCGCTTCCGTAAGTTTCAATTTGTTTTCTACCGTACTTATTGTTCCTCAACAATTTTATTTTTAGGTCATAATTCTTTTTTATTAAATTTTCTTGTAAGAAAAAATTCTTTTCTCATGTAGGAGAAAAAAATTATTTTTTACTCTAATTATGGAATCAATTTCACAAACATTTCCGGTGGAGGGGAAAAATAAATTTATTTAATGATTCACAATTTTTTTTGCTGTTTGATTGAAAAATGATTGGAGTTTTGTAATTAATCTGAGTTCGTACAATGTCTCTTGAGATACAACAAACGATAACCATTGATACTGCCTAATCAAAAATTAACAAATTCAGAAAATTTTTTTTTGCAATGTCTGCTGATGCAATTTATTTACTTTGTTTCACTTCCATAATTAGTACTGCAATCGAGTAAATTATTATCTACTTGACAGAAATTAACATTTTAGCTTGAATTTTAATAGTTTTGTTGTTTGAGTTCCGCACTATTATATCAGTACCTATGTTATCTTAGTGTCACTTATAAAAAATTTCATCACTTCTTACTCATTTTGTGGTCACTAATGATCAACGATGCGTACAAGCCCACAGATATCTATTGTTTGTATTTTAATCATGTGATAACACTACGACTAGGACTTTCTGATCACATAGTCAGTAGTTTGATTAAAAAATGGAAAACAAAATGATCAATTTTTTAGGAGAAACTAAAACTCCATCCCAAATTGAATTTAATAAATCTATCAAAACTCAATCACTCCAAAAAATGAATAATTGAACCAGTATTAATGAAATTATTTATAATTCATTTTTACTTAAAAACATACGTTCTTTAAAAAATTCTAGAACAAATGTTGAGTTCATATATACACATGTTTCCAAAATAAATTCTTTAAACTCACATTAAAAGAATATTAAACTTTTTTACTTTTCGATTTTTTTACCCTCTTTTTTCGTTTTCGATTTTTTACTCTCTTTTTTCGTTTTCTTTTCTTTTTTACTTGTTTTCTCTTTACCGTCTTTATCTTTCATCCTTATTTTGTGTTTACTCTTTTTTTCACGTTTTCCCTCTTTCTTCTTCTTCTTCTTTTTTTCAATTGGTTTACCATTATCATCTAATTTTTTATCCTTCTTTTTAGACTTGTCTTTTTTCTTTTTATCTTTTTTGCTCTCTGGTCCTTTCATCTTTTCTTTTTTGTTCCTTGTATTTTTCTCTTTATTAGTACTACCGCTTTTCTTTTCTACATTTTCAACAGCTACTTCCTTTGGCTGACTAGGAGGAACTTGTTGCTTCTCTTCAGCTGATGATGATGATTCGGAATCTTTAAACTCCTCGTCTTGCAGTTTCTTGATTTCACCGAATTCTGGATTATTGGCTAAATTAGTGTCAGTTAACTCAATTTCATTTTGAATCTCATCTTTCAAATCATCACTCTTTCCTTTCGTCCTCCTGTTTTCCTTAACCTGTTTTGATTTTTTCTTTTCTTTTCTTGCTAATTTACTATCACTAGTGTCCAACTTTCTTTTTTTTACCGTTGGGAAATTTTTATTTCCTGAATCGGAAATACTGTTGCTTCCAAGTTCATTTATGGAATCCCGTTTTCTTTTTTTCCCTTTCTTTCCGGAGTCTTTAACATCTATTTGTTTCATTTCTTTTAACCTTTCTCGATTAACTTCTTCATCTGATTCTGATGCGCTTGCGAACCCATTAACAGCTTCTTCGGTTATGTTGGGTTCAATAAGTTGAGTGTCATCTAATTCTTCGTGTTCAGTAATATTTATTGTATCTTCTTTTCTACGCTCAATTACGTTTACCTCTTCTATTTCGGAACTTTCAGTTTCGTTTAAAAAATTTTCATTTTCCAGATTATCTTGTGTATCGTTATTCTTCGTTTCCCTCTTTTTCTTTTTGGCCTTCTCAGTTTTAACTTTGTGTTCTACTTTCCTCTTTTTTGCCGTTGGACCATTTTCTGATTCACAAGAATTAGTCACGTCAAATTTATTTTCTTCATCTTCTGTATGCCGTTTTCGTTTCTTTTTCTTTTTCCCTGAATCTTTATTAATAGTTTTAACTTTCTTCTCAATACTTTTGTTTGCTTCTCTCTCTTCGCTGCTTTCAGTATCCGTACACTTGATGTCATTTTGATCAAAACTCTGCCGCTCCTTTTTAATTTTCGTTTTAACTTTCATTGTAGAATCTTTTTGGGTCAACTGTTTCGGAACTTCTGCTTCGCTCTCCTCATCATAATCATTATCATGATTTTCTACTTGGAAATTATTATCTGTCTTACGCCCATCGCCTATACAAGAGGGCGCCAAAATACTGAAAAAAAAAAATAAACAATTTTAATAATACCTTACTTTGAATTTAACATAATATATTGTATACAAAAATAGGTTATTTTTATATATAAATAAACCCTAAGATTGAAAAGTAAAAGGGAATCAAAATTTTTGATTTCACCTATCGTCTATAATAATTCCTTTAAAGAAAGGTTGCTTGTCGCCTAATATAATCTTCGTCACACGAAATAAAAATTCATAACCAATATCAACGTTATCACCGCTCCATTCCTCTTCATTTTCAGGGCGCAACATCGATGCATTGAAGCAGTTGTGAACTAAACATCCTACATAGTCTTGACCGTATTTATTAACTACACCTGAAAATAAACACGAATTAAACACAAAGTTTAAAGCAATAGTTAAAAAATGAATATGTACCTTTTAAAGTTTTTCCAACTTCTGGACAAAATATTATAAAATCTCCCTTAATATCAACGCCGATAAAACGTCCCTCCGAGAAAATAGTTCCTTGATTTTCAACCGTGCAGATATTTTTATACGCAATTAAAATGCCACCCAGGCTAAAAACAATAATTAATTAATTGAAATAATTATTTCTTAATGTAAGACATTCGTTATACCTTTCGGAGTAGTGTTTTAATAGCGATGTTAAGTGGTCATGTATTCCTTTCTTAATTCTGCCTGCGTAAGATGGAAGAAGATTAAACTTATAATCTGTTGATATCAATTTTAAGCAGGCGTATTCATCTTCAATTAAGCTTTTAGCATAACTAAATTCAAATAACTGGTTTTCCATGCTGGCCGGTGGAAGGAAGCCGCCATTGATCTAAATGTAGATCGACACTTGAGTCAATAAAATGCACACTGCGCAAGTGCAGTGTACGAACTTAGCGGCAGACAGATACTCTAATAATAATTATTTTTCTGAGAAATTTCAGGTTTTCTACAGCTTAAAGAACCACTATGTTTTGTAAACAAGACAAAAAATAAAATAAGGCAATCTATTTTTTAAACAGCTTAACTTATTTAACCAAAAAAAAAAAAAAAAACATTAATAATTGTTTTCACTTTAATTCAAAGAGCATCTTCTGGCATTTTTACAACTAGATGACTTAACTTTTCCTTTTCCAACCCAATTTTGTTTACGTAATCATTTCCAGAAATTTCAAAGGAGTTGTCCAGTGCCCAGTGGTCAACAAAAAAACAGGTTTCTCATTTGACCAAGAAAACAACATGAAACTAATCTGCTTAACAATACTACTGGTATTCTCAATAGACAATGTTCTATCAGCCTATTATTACGGAGAAGTGTCTGGTAAATCAATCAATGTCATTTTTCTAAAAAAAAAAAAGTATTTCATTAATCAAAATTGCAGCCAGAGCTGGCAAATGCTACTACTCCAAGAAGAAAATCTACCTTGCACCTGGAGAAACAACTTATTTAGCCGGATGCAGACAACTGTTGTGTACCAAAAAATTAAGAAAATATTATTTAGAAATTCTCAGGTAAGCTGGACACAAATATTTACTGTTTTTATTGTGCAATATTGCCAATTTTGTATTTCAGCTGTGGTGCAGTGGAAAGGGAATGCCGAATACCTGGAGACCCCAATTTGAATTACCCACACTGCTGTTCGAAAAATGGGTGTGTTTAAAGACGTGTTTTAAACATCTGTAGTTTCTATAGATCTTTTTTTCAATAATACTCCATGTAATTTACTTGATACTCAATAAAAGTATTTATGACCACGGTTATTTGAGGCTGAGTTATACAAAGCAAATTATTCATAGATAATGTAGGGATTCCAATTACAGTAGGAGCAATAAATATCCTGTAGTGTACTATGCTTGTACAACATTCACATTACTTTATTCAGTTATTTATTCATTAGCTCTTTCTACAGCGTTTTTTTCCCTTGATAAAACGTATTGCATACAGATGCATCTGTTTGTGTATTACTGTACAAGCTTTAGATTAGTTTGAAATAAACTCAACAGATGTCGCTAGAGTCTCAATCTACATATTGAAAAATCAGCACTACATTTCGTAACCTTTGCCTCCTGTATTCAATACCCAACTGTTGAAATTATTAAAACACGTGTAAAGGAGTAAAGCACATGTCGAAAGACAAAAAATTATAATTAAAATTATAAATCATAACTTTCCAACTTTTGGTCGCAAGACAATAACTATTCATTTTCCTTAAAAACAAAAAAAAAAACAAAAAAAAGAAAAAGACATAAGCATGAACTTCGTAATTAAGCCGCATGATGGCGCCAGTGTGTCGAAGCAGCACGAAGCATTCAATCAGCAAACCATTATCCAGTGCTTTCCTATAACTCCGTTATTAGCCGTTTTCATGTTTCCATAAGCCAAACATCTTTACCGTTTTTTCGTTTTATAATAAATAAAATATTAATGCAAGGTCCAAACGAAAAATAATTTATTGCCATTTATCTTTCTCCCCTTCAACCTCCTTTCATAACCACATGAATCCATTTTGAAAACCAAACCAAATCCCTCTTTTCAAACCCAAGATGTCACCCAATCTCCAATTTAATGTGTTCACCACACACCTTGACCCCTTTCAACTCATTAATTTCACGTGTCTCCCTTTCATCACACACTAATCCCGCATCACCTGCGAAAAATTTAATCCTTTAATTTCAAATCTTTTCATATTATTCCTACTTAATATTCCACTGAGCACCCTCTTGTGCCAAAAGTCCAAATTAACATCTCCAAGTAAATACATCACACAAAACGTCTGTTTTCACCCCCTTTATTTTTTCCTTCTTTCTTTCTCAAATTACCGTTACGCGGCGCTGGTTACGCGTATTTTGCTTCTTCTTTTGTTTGCAAGACACACCACCGGTCAGCAAATGGTCACTCTCCCATGACGCCATTCAACATATTTACACAGAATTTGATACTTTCCAACACCCAAACGCCAACAACAACTTTTTTTTTCTCCACTCAACTTTTCACTCCTAATTATGCATCGTCCTGACCTCGAGTGGTTGAATGTAGCAACCTCTTGCGTTAGAATTTGGTAATTTATATCACAGCAGGGAGTTAATCGTGGATGATACAGTCTTCTCCATACAACGTTATTTAATGTTGGAGGAAAAGATGTTTGACATTTCAGGATAAACATTTCACAAGAATTTGCCAACTGAAATCACGTTTTCCTACCTCAATACTTTTGTGTGTGAGTTTTTTAAAAAATATAGTTGTTTTTTGGTCGTGCTATGTCAGAAACTAAAAAATGGTATTTAATTTTATGGCGGCATATTTATTGTTGAATTCTGCCTTCTTGCGTATTGCATAATACCCGGTATGGGTTTTCTTAATCTTTTGATTGGGTGTGAATAGTTACACTTGTTTTCGCCTGTATGGTTTTAACAGTCGCCGTTAAGCTTTATTATTATTAGGTTTTCTATTGTACATCGAACGAGATTAAGTTGGAAAGAATGTCGCCATTTTTTATATTAATCACCACCTATTGGCAATATTGGAATTTAATTGCGAAAGGTTACATTATAAAATATCATAAAATTTATATACCCGCTTATGGTCATCTATCCTATTATACAGACATCACTACTTACAAAGGCCAAACACATAATCCACATTAACCCTTTGGCTTCCAAACTGCGAATCGCAAGACTGAGACAAATTGGTTAATTTTTTCTCCCGCCGTCAGAGGTCCACGCCAGTTTAAACAAGGTCCAGAAGCGACAAAGGAAGGATTATGGAGAGTGAGGTGGAGTGATTTATTTTGATCAGGCGTGTGCAAGATCATGTTGACAAGGGCCATAGAGTGTGAAAGAGGCAACACTCAATCAGTCGGCCCACCATAACTGTCACCACAAGGGAGCGCCGTACAATCACAACACAATTTAAAAAAAAATTTCAATTATCTAAATTTATTATTTTTAATGATTTAAACCTCAAAACAGATCCTAAGAAACAATAGCCAACGATGAATCCGTTTATTTATTGTTACTTAACTCTTTAAAAGGGGCGAGAATCATTAGTGCAAATGGCGACCGTAGGAGGGCGAATCAGCGCCACGTGGTGGAGGCGGGCGCAGTGACTAATGAGCATGAGGATTTAATTAGAAATTAACGGTTGACAAATTATGACAAGGTGGCGCCACGACCAATTGACGGACCCCCCCTTTCCCCATCACCCACCCCCGCTTTTACCAATACGGATACCAAATGAAATTCAGTGCATTTTTTGTCCTTATTTACAAACACTTTCATTATGATGCAATATTTTTTCAACAGTGCAACAATAAAATCCCATTGTCGTTGGCTAATAAAAACAATGTTATACATTTTTTCCCTTTTTAACAATAAAGGCAACAATGAAGAAGAAAAAAAATCCCTCAACAATCAGCCATATTAAACCCACGTTCCGCCCCCAGGTGGGGGAAATAATGCACCTGTCCCTAGCTTTTTAAGCTATTGTCCCTAGAACTAGGTGGAAATTGTAACAAAAAGCCCCTAATGCAACAATATGTGTCGCCCACTACCCCCCAATTTTATATGCCCCTAGAGAGGGGGTGGCGGGAGTTTTTGTTTCCCCTTTTCTAGTATAGAAACCCCCTAGTTGTTACACATCTGTTGGTATGAACTACTGGAATAAATACTAATAAAAAAAAATATTAATATTGATGTTAGGAACGCGGATCGATTGTTGCAATAATAAAATTAATTCAACAATGATTGATCTGAGCATCAATTTGGGTGTATGTAGCTGTCTGTCTGTCAGTGGGCTAATTAATTTCCCATCATGCTCCTCTTTTCTTCCTTGGGCTGCAATTATCTTTCAATTAAAATTTGCTTTCTTAATTATTTTCAACAGCTGCTATAAAGTCTAAAAATGAAAATTGAAAAAAAATATTAAACGTGATTGTTGCCAATACACCATATTGTTTGCCGTTTCAAACTTCCGATCCAAATTATATTTCAAAACTTTTTTAATTCTTGGAACCTAAGCTTCAAATGCACCCACACCAACCATACTAAACCTATCAACAATCAGCTTAAAGACCGACTTCCCCTTCAACCGGAAGTGACGAAAAACCTTCACAGTCCATTTCATCGTCCATCCCCCAATCTATAAATTTATCACTACACCTGCAATCAACTCAACCTATGGTCAATTGGCAGAAATTAAGCTCTAAATTGTGTATTTCCCCCTCTATCCCTGGGGGCGCTACTAAATATTATCATTAGGGGCAAATAAGATACAAATTGAGGCACTAGGGATCGCTGTTGATTTGCCCCAATCGCTTAATTGCCATGACCCCAAGTTTTCCCCCTCCCTATAACAAAGTGAGGGAGTGAAAAACACCCATCTATTCTTTCCCCCTTTTGGACATGTAATGCAAAAAGTTTTGTCAGATTTTTGTCACTTTTCGACAAATGTGCAACCAAAAAAGAAGTCGTTTATCTGGTCTTCAGCTGCATCCAAATTTTGCACGTGCCAACTCCATTAGAGGGCGCGCCTTTGCCACAGTAACACAGGCTGCGCACACGACGGAAACAGACTGCAAATGATGCAAATACCACAAGGGCCAAATTCAATCTCTAAACTCTGAGCTTCCAAATTTTAGGGTTTGTAAACAGGGTTCAGCTAAGTAAAGTGAGAAAGTGACCTCTAGTGGCTGGAACAGAAACGACTAGTAGTAGTGAATACCACTGAAAGCAAATTTACCTTACATTGGATTCTTGTATTGTCCTAAAATTGCCTACCAACAACAACAATACCTGACTGTAAACGACCGGATTCTTTTTCAATCAAAACAATGCATTTCGCAACATCTGCCAAAACGAAACTAATCTCAACCATAAAAAGTACTCTGAAGAAAAGACAGAGTAAGTAAAAACAAAAAGAAAAAAAACATAACCCTCTAATATTCAGCAACAACGCTACCCGACCGCTGAAAAAACATTCTTGCAACAAAAACGTTCTTTTGTTTTCAACAAGTAATTACCATTTAGAAAAAAATCTAAGCATTGCCGTCGGGAAAAATGTATAATAGAGATTTAATACTACAAAAAGATTTTTTTTTTAAACGATCATAAAACTATTCTTTAACTCAAAAGCAGGGGCACGAGTTGGTTTATTGTTGACATTTTTTCAATTTTACCGACATTATGTTTTTCACGTGCGGTTTTAAGATGGATACAAGTAAAAGTTGGCCCCCCTAAAAAATGTGGGGTGCAGCTGGGGCCTTTCATATGTGCAAGGGGTGGGATGAATGTAAAGAAGGGGTAATAACCCTTTTACTACAAATCGAATCATCAATATCCCACCAATAATTAGCACTCCACGCTTTATTTTCCAATTATTAACCCCTACCATAACTAAAAACTCACATGTAAACACAATAAAAACACCCAATTACCCCAATTTCTAAAAACCCTCACCTTATTATGTCATAACGAGGTTATGCTTATTCAAAAAAATTCCCCATAATCCTTCTTACCCCCAGCCCGCCATTTTTTAACCCCCTCCTTGTATGGCTATAAATTAATGTCCCCACAGAAAGAGGCGGGTTAATCCTTTTTTTTACCCCCAGCCCTTTCAAGATGGCGTAAATCCTTTGTCACCCAAGAGGGGCATATTTTGGAGGACCACTAAGGAGCCAATAATGGGGCATAACTTTTTTTTTTTTGCTCATGTCAACCCTTTGCCCCCAACCATTTTGGCATCATAAATATTTTTTAGGCGGTGGGGATGAAGAAAAGATGAGGTGAATAAAAAGTGATATGGAAAGGGTGTGAAGGGTGGAGAATGTGAAAATTGTTTGAATGGTACAATGAGCTTCCGGTTGAGCACGTATGAATCAATTGAAACCAATTATAGGGATAAATGAATGTATGTGATCATTTTGCTGCTCGAGGGATAGGGTAAGAAATATTGAAGTCAATGAGGCTGCATTGTATGGTTCAATATAAGTAATAGAGCCTACCTTTAGACTTGAGCTTATAACTTTTTTAAAAAGTTGTGTAAATTCATTCCCATTTAGTGCTCTGTTATTGCCTGATGTCACACTGCCCTGTGATATTTTGAATGAGTGCAACTACCATTGGTCAGAATTAAATGTCATATATACTATGCGAAGTTACTTCAATTACTTTCTATTTTTTTATCTTTCTAATCTCATCACAACAGAAAACCAACCTCAATCTATTCAAACCTGTAATCCAGCCCGAAAAAACATCATTGAAAGTGAAACCAATTTCACCTGGTCTAAACCCAACTCTCAATACGAAAATAGGCTTAAGTGAAAGCAGAGAAAAAGCCAGTCAGCCTTATACTCTTGACCTCAAAACTAGTGCTAAATCTCAAAGGGAGGATTTGTGAGCCACAATAACCCTTTAAACCCTTTAGCTCTCATTCTATCAAACCACAAAATGAACGTCCCATACAACCCCTTTGGCCGCCATTTCAACAGCTGCAACGCCAACCAATCAACATATTCTTAATTATTTTTCCCATCCTTCAGAGGGTGGCTGAAATACATCCTTTAAGAGCTAGACGGTCAGTGGGGGTATGGGAAGGGTTGGGGTGGGGGATGAGATTGAAAGTTATAAGGGTGTCATGTCCGCAGCCTCGCTTTCAATGCAAATTAGCCACAAAGAGGATCAAAATGGCCAAAAGGGGTTAGAAGATTAAAAAAAAGTGGAGTAAAAAAAATGATATTTTTTTGGATTAGATATGGGAGTGGGACAGAAAATCTTTTCTCAAGGACCCATCCGACAGGAAGGGCGGGATGTGAAAGTACATGTTTGGATTACTGAAAATGAGGAATTTTGTATAGGTTTGGGAATCTTTAAGGGGTAAGAAATATTTAGAAAGGAAGTGTTTATGAATATAGTTCAAAGTTTAATATTGGGCTCTTTATAAAAAAAATTGAAAGTTTTTAAAGTATTTTGTGGGTGTAACTTTTCAGTCGTTTTGTAATAACTGATGACCCGTGATGGAAACAACGAGAATGATCAATTGTTCATAGTACTTCAGTTTTTTTATCAGAAGTTGATTACATTATAGACTTGCCTTTTTGAACAAAAATATCCCAATGTTCATTAAATTATGTTTAAAAATCTTTTAAATTGACTTTTTTAAGCTGCCGTCTCGTATCAGGTATGTTAAACCTAGTACAGTTGGAACAAGTAAAATGTATCTGAAATTTTTAACAGTGCTATTTTCATATATTTCAAATTGGTTCAAGGTAAGTCAAATTTATATTGAAAATGATAAGTAGACTATAGCTAACAACAAAATTGTAATTAGAAAAGCTACAGAGTAACTAATAATTAGTAGTAATCTCTTAGCTCATTGTTTTATTTCGATCCGAAAAAAATTGGATTGAATCTACAATTATTGTTAGTTTTTATATATTTATCTCACAAGTCAGTAGTTTTTTACCATTCAAAGTTTTGATCATGCAAACAGTATCATTAAATGAGCTCGCACTCACTATGCCTATTCTACAGCAATATTTCGATTTTGGGATACAGTACAGCTTTGATGAGATACTCTTTATATCTAAAAGTTATTATGAATAAATGGGTCAGTTACCAGATGAAAAAATGCAATGTAACTGTAACAACAGTAAACTTGTGCCGTCAATTTATAATGGTGACTTTTGTAGTTTCATTTGTAGTTACAACCAGTGTGTGTATAGGCAATGTGTTGCAGGCAAATAGCTGTCAACTGTTTCTCTGCTTTAAAAAGTGTTAGATTGAAAATAAGCAAACTTTTTGCACATAATATAAAGTTTCTTAGCAGTTATTTAAATTACAGTGGTACAAATTATTTGAGTAGAAATCAAAAAATTAGACCAATAATTGTTTTAGCTGGCAACATTTTAAACTCTTTGCATTCAAACTAAGCTTATTTTCTACTTATCAATCAATTGGATTGTCACATAAGCCGTTTTAAGTCCAGGCGATTCAATTTTTCTACGCTTTTTCTTAATTTTAAAGTTTAATTCACAATGCAAAATGCAGGTTTGAAAGCGATAATGGAGCCAAAAGAAGGCATCTCTTCATCTCAAGTTAATTTATCACAACATTCATGTCT